>JAGFNX010000174.1:0-109516 GCA_017657125.1 Scopulariopsis brevicaulis
GWGGGGGGGGGGGGGGGRGGGAGGTAGCCACGAGACGTAAAGACGCACCTTCACGTCGAAAAGACTCGAGGAACAGACAGGACTATAGGATAGAGGGACCACATGCGTAGTCACCGGTCTGAATAGTGGGCATCAGCCTATGTGTTTAAGCTAGCCGGCGTCAAAGCCAGTTCTGGATAGCTCGTGAACGTATGGAGTCAATCTTCTCTGGATACCAGTTTCACTTTGACGTGTTGGTGACTGTAGACAGGGAGCTGTCTCCAAGATAAGGAAGGAAGATCTGCTCACAGTCTCAAAATACAGGGCCTGCCATTCTGACTTTGTCGGTCGGTGATGCTCAGGAACCGGGCAACAACACCGCCGCCCGGTCGAATACCAAGCTCAGTTAGACAGAGACCGAATCTTGTCCAGTCCAATAAGCTCGATTCTTAAAAGAAACGTCTTGCTTACATCGGGAGAATCATCCGGTGACGGCATGGAGGACTCTCCGCCGCCGCTTGGTAGCTATAGCCGGCCACTCGGGAACCCCCCGTCGATTCAAATAGACTATAGAACTAGCCTCGCTGAAAGCGAAGCCATTTTCTCTGAGACGGTGGATTTATGATCCGAAGCTCGAGAGCTCACTCACGGCTCGATCATGGTATCCTGGCTGATATACCTCACGTGCCGCACAGCTTGGAACGGACGGGGTTTTGACAGGCCCAGTACTTGACCCATCCCGTCTCGAGATCCAACTCAAGTCTATCTAGTCTCCGCGCAGCGTAAACTCCAAAGATAGAAGCTCAGGGAATTGGCGTTGAATGATACAAAGACTATCTTATATCTTGATACCTACCAGGCTTCCTGTCTGTCAGGGAGAATGGAGATTGGTCTGAGATCTGTGCCCGAGCCGTAACTCTGAAGGTCATTTACCACAAGATTGTTATCCAGCAGCTTCAGGCAATGATGGAGGGTTTAGAGAAGACGCAGTCAACTATAGCCCGTTCAACGACAATGGCTCGGTGAATCACCCTGTGCGCCCAACAGCCTCAGACCACATCCAGCCCCCGCGGCTCGCCTGCTATTACACCTCACTCAGGGTCACGGAACACAGGACCACAGGACCACAGACTGAATCCGAAACGAAACACTCCAGCCCCCATCACGAGCGCCAAAGCCGTGGGACACCTCCAAGGCAGTGAATCCACAGATGTCTCGCGATATGCCCCTACTCCACGCTTACACCGCCGCGCCAGCCCACCCTAAGGAAACACAGGCGATGGAGCCTCCGTGCGCCGCTGCGTCTGTGGCCTAGAGTAGCTCTTAGCGTCGTGGATGCTGCTGTATAATGTATGACCGGGCCAGGGTGCATCATCGCTGCCGTCCCAAGCGTTGGATGGGACGCGGCTTGAGTTGGCTGCTTGTCGCGAAGCTTACACTGCAGATCGTGCCGGGGAGCGCATGGTCTCTTTTACGGAACCTTAGTCCTGATAGGGACTGTGTCCGTGCTTGCCCTTTTCACGTCTAGTTAGAGAATAGCTGCAACGGGGGGGCGATGGGGGCGGGGCGAGGCGAGGGGTCCCCTGCCAGGTAGGAAGTACAAGGCCGAGTGTGATTTCCTGTCTTGTGCTTAGCGCGTACATTGACGTTGGTGCATGACACGCGAGAGTATAACGCCCCCAGAAAGCGGATTCGGGTGGATTCACGGTATCCAGAGTCCAGCGGCGGGAGGGGTGCCCTCCCTCCACTCTCTCGCCCGTCATCCCAATGAAGATACCCGTGCCCGGGGAGAAATCCGATCCATGTACCCTCCGTCCGCGAAAGCCCCCGGCGCACGCAAACCCCCTCCTCGTAAGAAAAGCGCACTCATCCCGGAGAAGAAGCTCCACCGCGTAATACTACCCCGCAACTAGGTCCCAATGGAACAGGATAACAACAAGAAGTCAGCTCGGGAGCCGTGGGGCCCACTTGGCTTACAACGAAATCAGCACAACGGTGCCGATGGCCCTCTTTGGCGTCTCATTGGCCCTTGATACGCGCTTACGGATCCCTCTCTCACCGAGGGGTTCCCCCGTTTTTTTCCATTTCTAGATGCTTTGAGGATCAGGGAAGGGGCGAAGATCGATCTGGTGGGGAGGTATCAGGGTAGCATTCGTTGCCCTTACGAAGTACGTGTGTGTGTGAACCTTGCCCATGTGTGGATGTGTACTTCTCGATCCTGGGGCCCAGCACCGGGCTAATTTCATGTGAAGGTCTCCGCATCAGGATCAGAGCTGGGAAGCTCCACAGCCAAGACTAACCCCTCCAAGGCCGGCCGATGAGGGGCGTTGACACGGGGCGAGTCAGGGCCACTAGTTCGCATATCTAAGGGGACAAAGGAGCCGTAGTTTCAATGCGAAGTTACATCGCGGAAATCAATTAAAGGTTTGTCCTTGTTGTTTGGCTCGGATCGAGGCCGCGCGTGTCCCCGGGCCCGGAGGCGCGGGAACCGTGGGAGGACGAGGGGCGGGGCCAGTTTTGGCTGGGACTGCGCCGAGCAAATACTGGCGTAGTAAGGAGAGAGTCTCTTTGGGGCACTGCCTCTGAAAGGTTCATTTCCAGTTCACAGTTAGGAGGGGAAACAGAGCCCACCTAGTTGGGATTCTAGTCTCTTTTGGGGAAGTCGCAAACCTGGAATAACACGAAGCACGCCGCCGTGCCCACGGCCGTGGATCCCCGTCTCGGAGACAGATGCCAAGACGAGCACAGCAGAAAAATTATCGGAAGAGGCCGGGATCCAGGATATCCCACCCAAGACATGGACGTGCCGGGATGGCACCGTGAGAACGGAGGTGAGAGAGGGAGGTGTCTTACACCTACGAGGGGTGGCGGCGGGCCAGGGACCGACACGAGCGGGGTTGCCTTGGATTTACGAGATTCCACTGCCAGGAGCCGCTTATCTCCACTCTTGGTATCTTACCCACTCGGAGAAAAAGGGCCGGGACTGGGCGGATATGGAGACAGATTCTCCCGAGGGTAGTGTGGACACGAGAACATCAGAAACATGTTGTTTCACGAGGGCAAGTTGAGGAAAGAGCCCAGATTCGACTTTGTTATTGCATCTGGCCGAAAGAGGCAGCTCAGCTTTGACCCCCAATCCAGGTTCCATCCGGGGAAAACACTCGGAGACACCGGAGCGAACCAAGCCGAACCGGCCCCAACCACCCCACCCCGCCCGACTCTCTCCCCCCCTCCACCTCGAACCCGCAACCCCGCTGGCGACCTGCACCCGGTGAAAGCCGGCCCCCACCCAGCAATCAGGGCCACCACGTCCCCGGGACGCCAACCCGCGATTACGACAGCGATCGATGAGAACGGACGGGGAGACTGGACGGATAACACGACATGGGCCCGGGCACGGAAGTAGGTAGCCACCGGCGGCAACGGCGCAGCGCATGGCGAGGTTGACTTTCCCGGGCCGGGGGACGGAAGAGTTTCCTGTCCGTATGTATGCCGGTCGGGTGGTATACAAGGACGGTACTCGAAATCTCCACACCGGACGCGTTGGGATCCAGGAACGGGGTGTTTCTAAACTTGTTTCTGCAGCAAGGTCCTGTCGGTGGCGAAACGCGCGATGACACCACTTCTTGGCCGGAGGCACCCCGCCGACTCCCCCTCGGATGAAATCAAGCCCACACTCCAAAATCCAGAGCGCGTAAAGACTGTACTGTACCTCCCAGCCCCCGCAACTACCGGAGAGATAAAATGTCTTGCACCGGACGCCACACGGGAGCAAACAAACCCCAGCCCCCCTGCGCCGCGCCGGTTCCCTCCCGGGCCCGTGGGGCGATGCCCTCTCGTCAAACCTCAATTCGCCAGCAGCCTAAATCAGGGCGCCCACCGGTGCCGCTCGCCGTGGATGGCTGCGTGTACGGAGTCGTGAGGTGGCGGGGGCGGTTCTAGAACGGGGTGCGGTGAGTGAGGCTGGGAAATGTGTCTCGAACTCGGGGAGTCGGCGTCACTCCTCGATTGCTACTCGTAGGCTTGGGAAGGTGGCTGCGGCTCTCGGCCGGAGGGGGGCGTCGCGTGTTTACACCCGAACGGGACGCTTGGCGACGAGGTCCGTATGATATATCGAGCCGGGTCGTGACGAGGGAGGAGCACTTGGTTGGGCTGGGGGACTGGGAGCTGATGTCCCGGGGATCAAGGGTGAAGCGGAGAGTATAACATCGGCCCATCTTGCGGTTTCTTCCTGAACTTCCTTGTTCTTAATGGGAGTGATAATATTGTCGATTTGATATAAGTGAATCAAGGGGGGCGGACCAAGAAAGTCCTCCCCTCCCGAGAGCGAGATCTGCCCAATAGACCAAGGGGAGATACGAACGCTAAACCATGGGGGAAAATTAACCTCGACGTTCCTTCTCAATCCCTCGTGACAAAAATCTCAGGCGAGGCAGAATCGGTCCATTGTCGTTGGTTTGCATCTTCGACGGCTGATAAATAAAAAGATGTAAGAAGCCACGTCAAGACGGCAACGCACACACGACGTCAGCATACAAATTACAAAGACCTACCACCGCATCCGACGCTGAAGCAGGCAAGAGGGAGCTCCCTTCCTGTCACTGTTCAATTGAGCATGGGAACACTACGTATAGAGCCGTGCCACGGTTCCACGGCCTGGCTGGTCCCATTTTATCACCATGTAAGTGGCAACATTAAATGGACGGGACGCGGTGGTACAAGTATGGCGTCTGTACTAGCCTCCCGAGGAGGGGAGCACGGCAGCCTTTACATCTCATCTCGTCCCTCCCGCGCTCGGCTTACGGGTATGGAGGGCAGTTGGTGCTAGTGCAACCACGCCCTCGGCTCCCCCCGTGAATCTCACGCCATGACTCCTGAGCTCCCCGTCAAACTTGACATGTTGTATCCGCATCCGGACACGGCGTACAAAGGGGCCAGTCGTCACCTGTAACTTCATATTGTAACTTGTAAGCCTTGGGAATGGGGAGACGCTGTCCGACGGCGAGATTGGACCGCTGCCGAGCCCAGCCGCCCGGAGAAGGGGCAAGGGTTACTTCGTGGCAGGATGCAATTTGTCGTCCCGGGTGAGCGCCGGTTTGAGCCAGCCACAACGGGACGCCCAGCGAGATAGCCCCGGCCCCTTCTTCCCGCTCCGTGCCCGTATCCCCGGACGACGCACTAATGAGACTTGACACCCCAGCGTTGCATCGACGAGGCCAGGGAAGAGGCCGCATCGCACCTCTCTTGGTTTCCCTCCTCGCCTTGAAGCGTTGTTTCATACCGAGTGGTAAAACCGGGGGGCGGGAACTGAGGCGAGGGCGAGAACGCTATATGCGGCCTCCCGCGCCGCCTAATGTGCCACGGCCTCAAAAACACGGGCTGCGCGGTCCCGCGTCCTGGACCGCGCTCTGTTCCTACATACGGGGTACATGTGCGCTTGCACGCTTACGCAGATCTGGTGCGAGTTGGTTCGGGTCGTCGGGTGTTTCGGGACCGGGAGCTACGCGAGAATGGAACGAGCGGTTCATGGCCCTCGCCGGCTCGTGGTCCTCTGCACTCTGCACGTCCAGGGGAGGCCTGTCGGCCGTTTCCCAGGTGCCGTAGGGCGTCGAACTACCGGGCCTGCGTTCGCCACGACGCCGCGCAGTGGACGGCACAGGCGCTCTGCAGGTGATATTCGCTCGCTGGGACGCCACGTCTCGGCACTAGCGGGTAATATAACGGGGCCGCGCACCAAACCCCCATTGTGGCAGCACAAGCAAGAAATATAGGCCCAAAGGTGTGAAGAAAAAGGGCATGGGAAGTTGCTTGCGTGGGGGGGCAGCGGGCGGAGGCCGGGCAGAGATGCCGAGAGCCGGAGGGCGAAGTTGTTTGCAATGTGAAAATGTGGCGATGCGTCAATTAGAGGGTGAGCGTGGAGGGATTCGGGTGAGAGGGGCTGTTGTTTTGGGCTCCCGAAAGGAAAATTCGCGTTGACGGTCTTGGGGCCACCGACGTTGCTCGCGAGCTTGTTTGTTTTGTTTTGATGAGTGGGCGGTCGCCCCGGCGGCCGCAGACCGGGGGTCGGGCCGGCATGGGGAGCTGCGACCCGAATCCGGGTGGTGACGGGGTTATTGTTGAGCTCGGGGAGCCCTCTTCCCTCGCACGTGGTCCCGGCAGTGTATTCCGAAGAATTGGTCCGAATAGAGAGGCCTGGCCTCTGGTGGTGCGTGGAAGCTGGCCTCGATCAGATCGGGCACTCTGCACACGGCGTGGTATAAGCAGGGTTGAGCATAACAAGCTCCCACGCAGAGCACACGACGTGTCGAATCCCACAAGTATCACTCGCACCCCGCATCTCAAACATTAGACGAAGAAAGACACCAAGAACCACACACAGGCCCTGTCCTTCAAAACGCCGAACCTCGAGACTAATGTGACCATGCAAGCCAAAATTAAAGCCCGTGACACGTCTGCAACCTCTTGCATCCATCTGCATATACGGCGGCACAGGGCCTGAGCTTCTTGGACCTCGAAGAGTGGTGTCTGTGACGAGAATTCTGCGGCGGCTCCACCGCGGAGACGGATGTACCCCTGCAAGATAATAAGCAGCGTCCCGCCTTATCCTGGTCGACGGTCGCCGTTTGGGGACATCAGCCCTCTTTCGCGTGGTACCTGGGGTGGGTTTCTGGCAGTTTTTCCGATGCTTTTTGTTGTCGGTAATACTGACCTTCGTCAGCTTCTTGGCCTTTACGGGGAGCTGAGCCGGACAGGATCCCCATGTCTCCACAGAGCTTCGGCGCAAAAATTGAAGAAAAAATATAACGAAAAAAAGCCGCAGTGCCCTCTTCCCTGTCTTCACTCCGCTCAACGGCCGTGCAGCCGCGGGATCGCGATCTCAGTGAGGATTCCTGCTCGTCGCATTACGCAGCGGGTGTACCCCAGCTCATCTGAACTTGCCGTTCTGGGAAGGTCTCCCGGGCCGCCGGGCGCCGCTACCACTGGGCGGACTTTGCAGGGCCCAGGGCCGGGCCTAAAAAGCAAGTTTGGGGCGGAGCCCGGCTCGATTATCGGGGAGACAAGGTTGCGCCCTAACGCCGGGTTCGGATTGGCACCACGTAGCGTACTCGTGTGTACATACTCGGTAGTAGCCCGTACCCTGCAAGGGGGATCTCCCCCCTCTAGGAAGCGGGTGGTATTGCAGTACTGGAGTGAGAGTGAGACGGGGCCGGAGAATGCATTGTCTGGGGCGGCGCGACTCTTCATCTCCACGCCGTGTTGGCGGGTCCACGAGAATGGGGGTCTGACACCCGCATATCTTCGGCGGGCGGCAGCAGCGCGAAGAGCTGGGCAGGAGACGGCCAATCGCCCGTCTCAAGCCGCCCTTTCACGGGCGAAGAGCGCCAGCCGCTGCCTCCCCGAGACGCCTTCGCGTCAGAACCTCTCTCGCCCAGCAGATTCCAAGACAGCGCGCCGGTCTGCAGGCCAGAGACTCGACTCCGGCCGCGGTGCCACGGCTCCCATGCGGTGGCATCGCAGGTGCGCCGGGCTCGAGGGCAACCACTGGCTGGGCGCTGCGTCGAATCTACCAGGCGGGCTCTCGAGTGGCCCTGGGATTAGGGTTGGCGGGCCTGTGCCGGGGAAGGGCCTGCAGGCGAGCGCCCTGACGCAATGTCTCGACGCGCGCCTCGACCAACCAGCTGGCGGGGATCCGGCGCTGCCCCCTGTCCGGGCAATCAAAGGGCCGCATGCCATCGGGGGTACGCGGCGGGGTACCGGTGGATCGTCGACTGTGCCTGTTTGGGTTGGCGTTGTTGTGCAGTGCAGATGCAGGCCAGAACATTCGCCTGCCTGCTAGTTGCAGGAGTGGAATGTCCATGTGTGCGTTGCCGTCCTGTCCGTGTAGCCCATCACTCCGGCCCCTTGCCGTCTCGACTGGCGCGCCTGGGACGAGACCGGAGGCCGAGTCGCGCGCTCGGGACCAGCTGACTCTGCTCTGAGTCGATTCGTCCAGTTGGAGACGCCGAAGCGAAATTCAGCGCAATGCGCTGATGAGATTGGCCTGCACTGACAATGCAATGCGCCAACGGCACAGCGGCGGATCCAAGAATAGTGCACGTAAAGTACCGAGTAGTGCCAAATCCCAGCGGGGCCGTGGTCGGGGTGCAGCTGAAACGGCTGTAGATCCATGCCGGAGCCCCCCAAATTCGCACCTACCAATGGCCCACTGGCCCACTGGCACTTGTACCGCCCTTTACCCACGCCCCCCTCACCCAGGTCTCCATCCCGGTCTCCGTCCCTTCGCGCGCCAGATACCGAGTCGAGTACCTTCGCGCATCTGCCTCTGGCTCTCACCGTGTTTCCCTCACCCGCTCTGCCCCTTCCAAGTATTACGGGGGGCGTGTGCTCTCTTGTTATTCTCCAATTCGCATTCCTGGAAGGGCAGCGTCTGTCGTTCCGCATTCTCTCCTTCCCTCCTTTTCCCTCTCCCCCATCCGCGGGTGTCCTTGCCGTCGAGATCGGAGCTCTTTTGCGGGCCTCCCCCCACCAACCGGGTCAGACACCCTCCTCTGCGAAGGGCGAACGAAAAACGACCTCGCAGTCTCTCGTTCGCCGCAGGCCCCTCACCCTCCCATCGCGCCGACCAACCCACGTCGACGGCCCGAAACGCGCCTCCGCTCGCCCAGACTCTCATCCCATCCAGGTCTCGGAAGGCGTGGGCGTAATCCCGGTCAACCATGTCCTGAGAAAACGATGCCCATTCCCGCGTCACCTCCCAAGAGAGCAGCTCGCCCCGGCCCCCTTCTCGCGCACATGGTCGCCCTTTGCTCTCGCGCCGAGTAGACGACGACCCTTCAGCGAAGATGCATACCGTTCCAAGCGTGAGTTCCTGCTCTCCTCCTGCCCCCCGTCCGAGCTTGGCTTGGTCGTGGCGGCGCTCGGTTTCCCTGGTTTTCCCGCCCCGAGCCTCGAGCACCACGGCGAACCCGTTGGTTGCGCTGATGTGCCTACCCGGAATCCGCGCTCAGTCGTTTATGCTGCGCCTGGCGTTCCGCCTTTCCTTTTTCTCGTCTATGACACTGTCACATCGGCCTGCCGCCCTTGCCTTGGTTACCCACATAAGAGCGGAAGCTGTCGCAACTCCATCAGAGCTTCTCTTCCTGCCCTGACCTTGACGTCTTGTTGCTCCCTTGCGTCGTTCCACCTACGACTTACTAACAGTCCCATTTATAGCTCGTTGGGACCGGTACTGCAGTCGCTGCTGCGGCCGGCGGTCTGGTCTTTGGTCAACCCCCCGAACCGCCTTCGACGCCCAGTCGGCCGCCGTCACGCAAGAGGAGGTCCACGATAGGCCGCGACAGTCCCCTCTACCCCTCGTTTCTCAGAACCCCACAGTCCTCCCGACCTCGCACCTCGTGGGTGTCATCGCGCGACGATAAACCACACTCCAACCTACCACACCACGTCTCATCCCCCGGCGCGCCGGCCAGTCCCCGCCAGCGACCAACTACCGCCCATGTTGGCAGCAGCCAGAAGGGCCACTTCAGACGCCACTCCGCGAACCGACTCGGCGATTTTCCGACCCACCCCGTCGCCGACAGCGCTAGAGACTCGACCTCGACCAATGGCTCGTGGATAAGGCGCCTTTCCCTCCGCCCCCTCTCTCAGGCCGGGAGCATACGGTCGAGCACCGGGCCCGAATCGCCGTCGTTGTTCTCCCACGGCTCGTCGGCGCCCATCCTCCCCAACGACGGCTCCGCGCACCGTCTACCTCCGAACAAGTTGGTGAAACGGCCACCTTCCTCACACGCCAATTACAAGGATCCCGTCACGAGGCCACGGGCGAGAACACACCTGCCGAGTCTCCGTCGCCCAGCTACGAGTCACCAGAGATCGGCCACGCTACAATCCCAGCCAGGCGCCAGCCCTCTTGCCTCGCCCCAGTGCTACTCTCCGAGGTATTCGTTTGAGCGCGAGCCCCCTCGCGCTTTCGAGCCGCTAGAGAGCATCCAGCAGGAACACGACCAGACCCGGAGCGACGTGCCAACCGGATGGACGTCGTTCTTCCACGCCCGCTCCATACGACTCAGTGTCCGGGGCATTGCGGCACGGGCCACCGAGGGTGCTGGAGGCTTGGTGAAGCGCATCACTCCGGGCGATAGCGCGGAGAAGGCGGTATACCTGACGCAGCCGCGAACCCTCGACCCTGCAGCGCGGCTGCGAGAAGCCAAGCCGGTGGAGGAGAGCCCGGTCTCGAACAGCTCGACACCAGGGGCCTCGAGTGTAAATCCGGAATCCGCAAGACCACGAACCCCCCAGAGGCTAACAAAACGCCCCGTCCAAATGACCTTCACGACTCCAAATTGGATTCCTAGGTCGGATAGCCTCCACCGACCGAAACGGGGATCTGAAACAGTAAAGGAAGCGAAGCGGCACGTGTCGGCCCCCAATCCGGTCAACGAGGTGGCACAGGATAATGTTGCGCCAGAGTTTATGCCTCCGCTGGATGGCACACTCAGAGATGGCGCTTACAATGGGACACAACGTGTCGGGCAGTCTCAACCGATGAGACGACGAAACCTGTCGTCTCCTCTGCCGCCCATTTCTCGTCTTTCGACATTCAACGTAGATATGTCGAAGATTCCGGCGGCTAACGCACCGAGGACCATGGCTCCGCTTCCCGTTATCCGGCCTCACCAGCCGTCCGGCAGCTCACAGAGCTCCAGCTCCATGGCGCCGCCCAGCCTCTCGCGCACCCGCCGGTCATTAACACTGAACAGCTCTGATTTCGACCACAGAGACTTTACGTCTGCGGACGACGACACGGACTTTAGGAGCGAAACGATTTTCGATTCCGTACGCACCGCGGCCTCAGCGCAGGTGCGCTCGGCCGACACGCCTCTGGATTCCATGTTTGATGAATCGCCGCCTAGCACGGGCGGTCACACGAAAGGGAAGAGGCTCTCCATCCAGGGAATAATGATTAGGAATTGGGATGGCGACCACGACCGGATCATGGAGGAGGACGACGAGACGGCGCTGACGCCTATGCCTCTCTCACGCGGAATCGGCGCCCTGCAAGAACCGGCTGCCATTCACAGAGATGAGAGGTACGCTAGGTCGAACGTCAACGACCATTACTCGTTTGCGGACAGGGCGTTTGGGCGTCCTTCTGTCGATAACGACGAGGACGAGGATTGGGCTAGGGATTACGGCGGCGAGCTCGGTGTGGACATGGATAATGTGCTCAGCAGTCAGCTCTCTCCGCCGTCCCAGGGCGGCTCGGCGAACATGCACAGGATCGACCCGAGCATACGAGTAGCGCTCAACTCTATCAGCGGCAACAGCCTCTCGGAGAGCAGGACCTCGATAAACACGGAGCGCCCGCTCAGCAACATCTTCGACTGGAGCGAGCCCCCGACGCACGACAACACGCCCCGGCCGATGACGGCGCACGGCAAGCAGGGCATTGACATCAGGGGCGGTAGGGCCGCTATTAGGAGGGGCCCCACCGCCGCGCACGTGCGGAGCCAGAGCGTGCCGGTCCTCAACGAGCCATCGGAGAACTCGAAGCAGCCGGCGACCAAGTTCGGGACCTGGGGCCTCGGGAGTAATAGGGTCAGCGAGGACTGGGGCGACGACTTTGAGTTTGAGGAGGAGGCGCTGCCGGCCATGGAGGCGTCGGGCAAGGACTCGTGCCGTAGTTTTGTGGTCCCCGAGCCGATCCAGGCGTCGCAGTCGAGTGTCCGGGCGCACTCGGGGCAGATCCGCGAGCTGTCGCTTCTGGTGAACGACCTCAAGCGACTGTGCAGACACGGACGGGAGATGGACATGCTGAGCGGACCCCACGCGAGCCTCTGGAAGGAGGCCGAGGGCATCATCGCGCTAGCGTCGCCGGACGAAGACGACATGATGGACACGGTCGCGGGAGCCACGTCGTCACCGGGGGTGGAGATCCCCGCGGACGCCAGCGACAGATTCCTCGACGACGGGTTCGACGCCAAGTCGCTCGCCAGATCGGAGGACGCCATCGACTTCACCGACATCAACATCTCGAAGACGACCGTCGTGCGCGAGCGGCCCTCGCCCCGCCGGCGCTCCGTCTTCCCCCCCGACGATGACATTTTCGGAGGTGGCGCGTGGCCGCTCTCCGACGACGCGCTGCCCGAGCGGCCCCGCACGCCGGAGAACAGGGTCCTCGGCGGCGGTGAGGACGTAACGGGCATCGTCCGGACCGTCATGGACGCGATGCAGCAGCCGCGTCCGCAGCCACGCGCCCCCACCACGGCGGGCAGCAAGGTCCACTTTGATACAACGAGCCTAAAGGCCCTCGTCAAGCGGGCCAGCGACCTCCGGGACCTGCTGTCGGATGTGGTGCGCAGGGGCGAGGCCATCGCGCCGAGCCCCGCGCGGACGACAAAGGATGGGAGCCCGGCATTTACGCGCGTGTTCAACGAGCCGCCGGGGAGTCCATCCCGGAGGCTGCCGCACAGCCGGAGCAAGAACTCTGTCCTCAGCCGCGCGTCGTCGATGGAGGCGTCGTCCGGGGCGTTAGGGAAGAGGCTGCAGCTCATGACTGTCAGCTAGGTCCTTGGGACCCGCTAGTGAAAGGATTATGTGTTGTATGAGTACGGAAATGTGTCGGTTCCCTTTGTCCTTCCTCTTCTCTTCTTTGTCGTTTTCTTTTGTCTTTTTCCCTGTCCTTGCCTTTGTGTATTTCCCTTTGTTCTCGTCGGGGTTTGGGGTCCAAGTTTCATCGTTATTTCCCTTTGTGGTCTTCGTCTTTTTTTCCCCACGCATGGCTTTTACTTGCATAGCGCTGGTCTAGGGTTCGGGATTCTGTCCTTTTTCTATTTCTTCTTCTTTTTTCGTTCTCTCGCGTCACTTTTCTTGCGTGTCTTTTGCGCCTTTTGCGCCTTCTCGTGCGCGTTTCTTTTTTTTGCGCTTTAGTGGTTGCATGTGGTTATGCATGTGTATGACTCTCACGTCCGGTAGGGGAAAGATGCCGCGAAAAGAAAAAACGATGAGATGTGGTGGTGGGGGTGGCTGTAATAGATGTGTGTGTGTTGGAGGCATGCGTCCCTTTTCGAGTGTCGAGTGTTGCTGGGCCTGAGGAGGTGTGAAGAAGGAGTAAGGGAGGGGGATGAAAGAGTGAAAGGCAAGGGGGGACTGAGGGGGTGGTAGGACATTTTTAGATGAGGGCACGAGGACGGAATTCAAAAAAAAGTTATTTCGTGGTTTTGCTGGCCTCGCGGTGGGATGAGGGTTGAATGAGATGTCCCATGCCTTGACCTTGGCTTTTGTGTCGAGCTACCGTTCGTGAGGAGGGAGAATGGAATAGGGGGGTGGCTTGAGGATGGGGTGGGTACACGCCGGATGAGATGGTAGCTTCCTGGCGAGGCAATGGAGTTCGTACAACCCAGGTAGAGGCGGATGGAAATAGGGATATAGTTTGGAGGTGGAATTACGGGCAGACAAAAGAATAGTTAGCTCCCAGTCAATGCAATGCACGTTGACGTACCAAACATGATCTTCATAGAAATGACGTTCGTTTCATCTGACATACGGGTATATGAACTCCAATCCCCAAACGCCTCCCAACCCCGACAAATCACTACACTACAACACAAGCCGCCCCACAACCTCCCTCGCAGCCTCCAGATCCCGACTCATAACATACGACACGTAAGAATTATACGCCGCCGCCAACCTCACAATCCTCTCCCCATCCTCCCTCGCCCCCCCACCAACCCCCTCCCCCGCCGCCCCCACCGGATCCCCAAGGTCCCTCCCCACCTTCTCGTAGAATCCCAGCGCAAGCCCCTGCAGCCCCAGGAGCTGGAACGTCCTTCCCATGCCGTAGTTGGCCTCGTCGGAGCGCTCGGGGGGCAGGGACTCGTAGTACTCCTGCAGGAAGGCGAGGCCCTGGAGGATGAGGTACTGCCTGTTCACGGCCTGGCGCTTGAGGCCGTAGTGGATGTAGCCTAGGCCTAGGCTGAGGGTTATGACGGGGTTGGAGGGGTCGAGGGCCAGGGCGCGGAGGAAGTAGTCTTTTCCTCGTGTTAGTCTTCTTCCTCTACCTTATTTTCGGAAGGTGAAGTAGCGGGGGGGATGTGGGAGCTGGTGAGAAACGAGCACGAGGGAAAACTCACGAATAGCGTAGACATAGCTCGTAGAAGTAAACAAAATATGCCCATAAAGCATCAGCGGCCCGACATCCAGCTTCGCACCCCTCCCCGCCATGACCGCCGCATCCATGGCCTTGATCTGCCGCAGCACAAACTTTTGTGCGGGGCCGGAGCTGTACCACGAGATGGACGACTGGCACAGCCGGCAGAGGAGCGAGAAGAGGCGGAACGAATCTGACGAGAGTGCGTGGTCGCGCATGATTTGGCGGGCGACGGAGACGCAGGTTTCTTCGTCGCCGGCGTATATGGCGCATGCTGTGAGGTGTTAGACATGTAAGCCATACCCCGTAAATAGTAACGGAGGGGAGGGGGTAGCAGAGGGGATTTCGTCGGTGGGTTCGCACTTACCGCCCCAGGCAATGTAGATAAAGAACGTGTTGTCCTCGTTGACGGTAAACACCGTCGAGTCCTTGGCCGCCTCGCACACCCGGTACGCCTCGTCGTACTGGCCCTCCGCCGCCAGGCTGATGGCGTAGTCGATGAACAGATCAAGCCAGTTCCCGAACGAGATGCCCTGGTACTCCTTGGAGTCCGGCCGGGCGGGGCCCTCCTGGCCATCCGGGCCCTGCTGCGGTATGAGAGCTGTAGACGCGTTAGCACTGACACGGACACGTGGAGAATACCGTAGCGCTCACCCTTTGACAGGCGCTGCCTGATGGCGTCGAGGCCGGACTCCTCCCCCGGCTGGTGAATCTGCACCCCATCGTCCGACCTCCCCAAAAACTTGAGGTAATTATCCCACGAGTAAAACTTCCTGTACGACCGGAAGTCATCAATAAGCTCCTGCGCCGCCGCCATCCACGCCGGCACAACCGACTCGTCCCCGTCCCGAATCCGCTCCTTGAGCTCCTGCACATGCACAAACTGCGTCGAGAGCCTCCTCGCGCGCTCAACCTCCTCCTGCCGCCTCCGCGCCGGGTCAACGAGCCTCTTGGGCCGGTACCGCCGCGGAATGACCCCCGACGGAAGCCGCCCCGAGGCGCCTCTAGGTAGCCTTCCCCCGCGGCCACCGCTCTGCGCCGCCTGCTGCTGCAGCGTCATGGCCTCCGTGACGAGGATCAGCGCCTCCTCGTCCTCGTGGGCCGTAGAATACAGGTTCGCGAGCTCCACCCGCGCGTCGATGTTATCGGCGTCGGCGTCGATGGCGGCGAGGAAGGACTCCTCTGCCGCAGCGGAGTTGCCCTTTGCGAGGTGGCAGCGCCCGAGCTGGAGGAGGACGTCGGCGTCTGCCTCGTAGGGGAGGGTACGGAGGAATTCGTAGTAGACCTGGGCCTCATTGATGAGCTCGTGATCGTAGAGGTGGCCAGCGAGGTCCCGTATCAAGAAGGAGAAGGCCGGTATCTCGTCGGCGATCTGGGGGTTGGCGGGGTTGATGCACTGAAGGTGGTTCTGGGACAGTTAGTATCAAGGTATCGGACTCCTTCGGGTCTCACTTACCAATGCTTCTTCGGTATCTTCCACGGTCAGACGATAGATTGCCAGCCGGACTCGAAGGTCCTTCGACAACCCCAAGCCATACGCCGCAGGATCACGAGGCATATGATGATACTCAGGAACCTCCAAACGCCGAGAGTCGTCCTCGTCAAATTCCCTATCATCTCCCTGCCACTGGTCCCAAAACACCTCCTCCCGACGCCCAAGCAGCCGCCGAGACTGTGCCTTGAGCTGAAAGATGGCATCCCTAGGCCGGTCCGCATACGAGAGGAGCTCGGAGTAGATCCCCACGTCATACCAAGAGATCTGCGCCGCCTCCCCCGAATCCGGAAACGCCTCCGCATGGCGGAACAGCGCGTCGTAGGCGTCAATCGCCGACACCGCCGCCGTCGCCACGTTCTTCGAGTCCATGCACGCCTCCGCCAGCTTCCGAATGATGTCCGGGTCGAGCGGGCGGCGCGCCAGCACGAACTTGTAGTCCGTCACCGCGAGAGATACATGTCCGAGGCGGTGGCACGCGAGCGCTCTCCCGAGCCGTGCGTCCGTGTTCTTGGGGTCGGCGCTCACGGCTGCGGAGTAGCACATGCGGGCCGTCGTGAGGTCGACCTCGGGGTGCTCCTCCGCGACGTCGAGCGCGAAGCCCGCGCACTTGAGCCAGGCCTGTGCGTCCTTGGGCCGCAGGTGCGCAGCGTAGACCATGGACATGAGCGCCTTGTCCATGTGGCCCTCCTCGCGGAAGATGGACGATAGCGTTGTCCAGGCCTGGTGCGTCTCGGCGTTGATGCGGATGACGTCGAAAACGAGGTCCTTTGCCTGCTGGAGCTCGCCGGCCATGAAGGCCCTGTTCGCCCTGAAGAGCCGCGCCTTGATGTCGCCTCTTGGCTCTTGGGGCTTCCGGCTGCGGGGCGCGGGGCGGGCAGAGGGGGCGGCGGCGGCTGGCTGCGGGACGCCATGGTGGGAGGCGAGGAAGGCCCTGACGGATACGTTGAGCTTTTCAATGTCCTGCTCCAGGTCCTCGACGTCGGAGTCGGCGTCGTCCACGTCGTCTTTCTCCCTGCGCGTTCATTAGTGAGCTGGTCGGATCGGCGAGAGGCAGACGTACAGCGCGACGTAGTTGTCAGCCGGTTCCGCCGTGAGACTGGGGTCAATCTGGATGTCCGGGACCCTATCGAGCTCAGGGTCTAAAAGTCCGAGGCTCTGCATCGACTCTTCAGCCATATCGGCGGCTCTTAGATGAGAGGCGATGATGATGCGTGGTGGCGTTCTGATGGTGCTGATGGTTCGTAGCGGAAGGGGGAACCATCCCCGGTACACTTTCAATGGTATCCTGTTTCCGGTGGAGAATAAGACAAAGGTGCTCACAGGTTTGCAGGATGGATGGTGCTACAGTTTGAGTCCCTCTTGCCGTTGATGAAGCTTTGTACATCGAGATGATGACTAAGCCAACGTCGAGCGTTCTCGCGATCAGTCCGTGGTGGCGTCAGCCGCAAAACTTCCGTACCCGTGAACATATCCATTCATCAGACTTCTAACCAGAAGCCTGACGAGAAACCATAGAAGAGGAGAGAAAATAGGGCCTTCGCCCATCGTAGCCAAAGCATCAATGACCCTACCAAAACAACACACAAGCATCAGCTCTTACATGACGCTTCCTCTTGCGTATCAATCTATATTACCACGATCCTAAACTCCCAAGAGTGTGTGTGAATAGCCTCAAAAGCTACAGCCCCAACGGCGTGAAACCGCGGGGAGGATACAGCCGAACAAGATTCCCAGCACGTCCATACTCCTTCCGCCAAGCACTCCCTCGCCCCCACCTTTCGTTTTCCGTCTCACGTCCGTCCAAAGAGTGAGATCCCCCCCAGCCGTATATAATCTTAACAAGCGTCCCGGCGCAAAAACAGAGTCGTTGTTTCACATGTGAGACCCCCAAGTATCCAGGGGGGTAAGAAATCGCTATGCAAGACTAGGAGTTGCCGTCTCATCAAGAGGGCCGGCCAACATCAAGTTGACAATCGGAAATTAGGTCCAGGGATGATTTATCCAATCTTTCCATCTGCCTTGGCTTCTGTTGGAGTAACGATTAGCATCTCGACTTGCGCCCCCTAGGTAACTAGGGAAGTACATACCCTTGACTTGCTCAAAGACCTTCAGCATCTTTCTCCGAGCACCGAGAGCGTTGACACCACGGTCCTCCAGGGCCTTGTCATCGAGCTCAACCAGATCGGTCCACTTCATGTCCTTCAGGTTGTCCGTGTACTTGTGAAGCCTCAAGCTTCGGAGCCAAGCGGGAATGTCCTGAAGAAGGGTGGGGTCGGTAGGGTCCTCCGGAGGCTTCGAGTTTCCACGGCGACCTCGAGGCGACCTCCCGCGCGTCATGTCAGAGTGATCCGAGTGGTACCCCTCATGGATCGGGATTCCGAGCTGGTTGAGATTCATCGACGGCATGCCACTGTTCATCATCTGCGTGCCGTCGTAGGCGCTGAGGAAGCCATTGTTGCGGGGCGAGGCAAAAGGCATGCCGCCAATGCCCCCGCCGGGGAATTGCTGCTGGATAGGCAGCCCGGGAGAGCTCGGCCGCGAGCGCTGTCCAAACGACCCCATGCCCTGCTGTGCCTGCTGTGCCTGCATCGCAAGCATCTGATCGCGGCTGATAACCTGCCCATGCTCGTTGATCATGACAACATTCGCACCTGGGAGATTGACCCCCTGAGCATTGCTATTCAACCCAGGAGGTTGCTGGACCTGGCCTTCGTTCGGCTTGGTCTTGCGGTGCTTCCGCGCGTCGTCCAGAGTGAAGCGGTTGTTGACAGTCGACAGCGCCGCCAGCTTCATCGCCGTCGCATTGGCAACCATGTCGGCCTGATTGTTGGGATTCGTGGTGTTGAAGTTCGCAACCATGGGGGTATTGACCATGCTCGCCCAGTTGCCACTCCCAGCAGCATACGGCGACAAGAGAGGCAGGTCCGCGGGGTTCGCATCGGGTGCCGTAAGAGTCGTGCTCTGGATGTTCGAGTTGCTCGAGAGTTGCGGTGGGCGGGGAGACCGTAGACCGGACGACGGCTGAGGCTGGACAAACTGCCCCATCGGCGCGTGGGAAGTCGCCGACTTCGGCTGGCTGGCGGCGGCATCCCCCGTGTTGGAGGCACCCCAGGGGGACGACGTGTTCTGAGCGCTGGGCTCCGGCGCCTCGGCGGGGCCAGCCACGGTGCTGTTGCGGTTCGAGGCTGGCGGGTTGCCGGTTTGCTGCGTGAACTTGGCCTTCTCCGTGGCAATGGCAGCTGCGGCGTCCGGGAACATGGCGTTGATTGTCGAGGGATCGAGGCCGGACTGCCGCTTTCCAGCGTTCGACGGGCGGACCATAGAGTTGCGGGCTGACTCGACGTTCAACTTGCCCATGGCATCACTTAGGCGGTTGGACATGGGATCTATTAAAAAAAAAGCAACGTTAGTGTCGGCAGCTTATCAAATTAGAGCCGTGACCACGAAACGAACCCTTGTCGAAGTTCGCAGGCGAGAGAACGCTAGACATCGGATGGTTCTTGCCCATCTGCTGCAGGAGCTGGATGAAGAAGCGAATCTGCACTTGCGTCGTCTGCTGCAGGAGGGCGTAAAGAGCGGCGGTCCGTTCAGCCTCGCTCAGAACCCTGAACCACTGTTCAATGGCGCTCAGCTCATCCTTGAAGTCCTGATCGAGGGTGGCGGCGGCCATCTCCTCGAGCGTCGTCTCGTATTGGTCGATATCAGCAAGCCACTGCTGGGCAGCCTTGTCCTGAGGGTCCATCTCGGCGCTGCCCTGGCCCTGGCTGGGCTGGCCTTGACCGTAAAAGTCGGACGAAGGGCGGATTCTGCTCGTGGTGTTCGAGCCTCCAAGCCCGGACATGTCTGCCGAAGAGCGAAGCTGGCTAGAGCCGACGGGTCTGGACGAAGGCGGGCGCAAAGACGCAGAGGTGTTGACCTCGGGGGTGCTATTCCGGTTTCCGGGAACGTGAGAGCCGGACATGTTGAGCATAACTAGAACAGCAGCTCAAGTATTGCGAATGGAAAGCCCGTGGAAACGAAGGTAGTCGAAGTGTACCCGGTCTCGGAAGGTGAAACGTAAGCTATACGGATCGTCCAGCGCGGGCGTAATCGGTAGCGATAACGACACGCGTGAGTCGTACTTCGGCTGATATGTCCAAGAAGACAACTTTGCTATTCGAATGCGGTTGATGGTGCTAATCGGTGCCGAGAAGATGGTATCGCACCAAAAGAGCCAAGACTAAGCCGAGCTGCACGTGGGGCAGCAGAAGAGCGGGACAATGAGACGATAGCGAGCGTGGACCGGCTCAGGTGATGCTGAACCCGGGGTATTCCTAGGACGCGGGGGTCGAGGAGGGATGAAGTACGAAGGAGTGGCTCGTCAACGAGAGGCGGTCACTTCTCTCACTCCTTTGCGTTCTCGTGGTTCGCGGGCGGGGCTGCCTTGCGAAGCAGCTTGATATTGCGGCCGGCGGATCGACGATGGCGGCGTGGGTCTCGACGATGGGGAGAAAGATAGGATGAAGATTGGAAGGTGTGAGAAAAGACCCCTGCTCGGATCCAGAGCGGACTGGAGCCAAAGACGGGCACGAGCGTCGGCGATGGACCACTGGCTGAAACAAGGGAGCCGGGAATCCCGCCAGGAGGCAACGGAAAATCCCAAAAGTAGAAACGAGCCGGACCCGCAGGCGGAGGCGCTGCCCAGCAGATTTCGGGGCCGTCGAAGTTAGGGGATTAGCAAGGAGCGCAACGGGCCACAACCACAGGTTGGCAGGCGGGAAAAGGCCGAGAAAAGGGATCGAGGGAAGGGAGAGAACGAAGAATTACTATCCAGTTCCTGCTGCTTCCAGGCAGATGATGCGGACGAAGAGGCAAGGACGAAGGAGAAGCAACAGAAGGAGTGATGAAGGAAAGAAGCCTAGTGCTGAGGTGAGGGCGGAGGGGGCCCGACGACCCGTCAGCCACCTCTGGGTCGGCGCAGGAGGTACAAAGTACTCCTGGGTCGCTGGGAGTCCCACTATTGGCTCAAAATAGGGTGCAACCGCCAACCAGACCCTGCTAAAAAGCACTGCTTGGCGCCCAGCTGAGCACCCCAGGGTAGCAGCTACAGCGGGGAACGAGCAGGTATTCGGCGTCTCACGAGGCGTTGCCCAACAGGTGCGAGTGGAAACTTGCAACCCGACTGGACCAGCTTTGGTCCAGTGTTAGCCCAGAGTTCATGATCGCCTCCAGCCGGATGTGACGACAACAGGCTAGTTTTAGTAGGCCGCGAATGACCGTTCTCGTTCCTTCGACCCATCTCATCAGGCAAGCAACAGCCAAATCGAAGCCTCTATTCTTCCTCTACCTATCAATGCCGCCTTGCCCGATGCCTTGTAGCCAAGTCCCGAGTCTCTGTGACACTACGGAATAAGCAGCCACACCTTAAGTATACCAGTATTACAGCATAGATAAGACTAGGATGCCACGGCGAAACACGATGACGACTACGCTTTGCAAATCCCCGGGTTCCAAAAAAACAAACTTTTGGGCGTGAATGGCCGCTCCCGACGATCCCTGTTTCAAGCGCACCAGCTCTCGCCGTATCTCATCCCATCTCCCTGCTGAGCCATTCACTTGCCGCGAGTTGGCGCGTGGGGTCCTCGTCACGTAGTCGGTTCCCACGGGGTGAGACCATCACTGGGTCAAAACACTCTCTCGGCGCTCCGGAGACGGAGGGATCTCATGGATTGAACAGACCGTCAAACAGTCATGGTGTATTCCGGGCCCGCCTCACGCTCGTCCGTATCTATAGTACGCCAGCAGTCGGCTCGGATCCGGCCTTCCCTTCCCATGTGTCCAGCCCATGCGCCTCGTATGATTCCACATACGACCTCCCCCCTCCTCGATTCTTCGTCGTCGTCGTTCGGAAACGGATGAAAAGATGCAGCGGATCGCGGATGTTATTGAAAGTATTGACGTCCCGTCTTCCCACCTTACGCGGTCTCCCTCTTGCCCTCCCTGAGCTCCTTCTGCACGGAAAGTTAGCATTGCCCTTCCGGTCGGGTTCTCAACGCGGCGCAACATCTCGCCGGAGGAGGGGTCTCGTACCAGAGCCCGCGCGGTCCCGTGGAGCGCATGGCGATGGTTCCGGCGGAACTTGGGGTCGACACCCTTGAGCGAAGGGTACCTCTGGGTCTTAGGCTTGTGGATACTGCAATCGAGGAAAATCCGTCAGCTTCCGTGTCCTTGAGCCGCCGCCCAGGGCATCGTCGATGTCCCGGGGCAGCCGGGGAGAGGCGCGGCGTCTCTTACCCGTTCCGGTGGGCCTTCTTGGTCTGGTTGTGCTGAGACGAGTTCTTCGATTCTGTCAAGGGTTGTGAGCAAGACTACGCTTCGCCGTCCGGAATTTCTGGGCTCGACTCACTCGCCATTTTGACTGATTGTGTCGAATCGAATCGAGAAGGCCGGAATTTGTCGTGTCGGGGGGTGGATGAAGTTGGCTTGCGACTGGTAGGATCAAGAGGGGAACTTCGTCGAGCACGGGAATTGAAGGACAGACGTGTGTGGGCCGGAAAATTTCCCGCGGTGCCCTAATACGGGAGTGATGCGGGGTGCAGAAGCATGCGGCTGGCTGCGGCTGGCAGATGAGCGCATTGGCGATGGTCACGTGATGACTCAGCGCATTTCGTCATGCCAGCAGCTCACTGCTAGCGGCATACTGAAAGGAATCCTACAGGAGGCCCGTCGCTGTCGGCGGGCTTTTATATTGATCGGTTCAGCGCTCAAGATCAAGACATATACGCATTGAAATACACTAACTAAAAACATCGTCTAATCCAACCCTCTATGTAAAACCCTTCTGCACTAAGTCCTGTTGTTTTTACAAGATAGATTTAGGTGCATTGGCCATCGTTCCAGGCGGGTGGCACGGCCAGGAACTGTTCACCTGAATGCTGCGCAGGCTGCTCCTTTAAGACACAGCCTTCCTCAGCACGAGGCCCTCGGCGGAGCCCAGTGAAGACCTCGCGCGAAGGGTCTTGAGGTACCGGAAGAAGAGGATGAACAGGAGTTCCACCCTTGGTCACAAGTCAGCACAACTTCGATATCGTCCCAGACGGGGCAGCCATGACTTACCTCTCCTTGGTCGTCATGAGAATTCCTTGCACGAGCAGGCCCTTCAGGATCTGAGGGCCGATGCCCTTGAAGAGGCCTGCGGGGCCATCGTGGGCGATGATGAACCTCATGACCTCAACGAAGCTCTTGAACGGCCGCCCGTTGCGAGCGCGCGGCGGCTTAGACTGCAGGCCGACCTTGGCAACAATAAGAGGCTGCGTGGCAATCGTGGCCAGAGACTTGGACATAGCCCCCAAAGCTGTCGCCCCAGAAAGGTTAGCATTCTCCTCGATGCGACGACGGAGATCCTCAGGACATACCAAAGGACTCCCACGGCTTGAGCGAGCTCCGGCCGGGGAACAGGACGGTCTTCAGCCTCTCATAAGCACCGTAGGTGATGGCCGGGTTGACCACGAGCACGAGGCTGGCCTTGAGGCCCCTCCAGAGGCCGCTGACGCCGTCCGGTCCGTTGATGACCTCCTTGGCCGTCTCGATCATGCCCTTCCGCTCGTCCTTCCGCTGGGTCTGCTGCTGCGTGGTGACGACGGCGACTGGGATCGTGAAGACCTGGGCGACGGCGCCCGCAACAGCGCCGAGGCCGAGCTCGGCCAGAGTCGACGGCGGGACCGAGCGGTTCGACTTGAGGTACAGCGTCCGGACGACGGAGTACCAGTAAAAGTAGGCAAAGTTGGTGGAGGCGACTCCGATCAGGGATCCGGCCATGCCCGCGTAGAGCCCCGCCGGTCCGTCATCGGCGACGATCTTGGACAGGGCATCCCAGGTCGAGTTGTAGTGAGGCTCCTCCTCGCCCTCGCCCTCGCCCTTGCCCTCCGAATCCTCCTCCTTACCGCCCTTCACCTGCACCTGAAGCCTCGTCTTTACGCTGCATCCGGGTGTGAGCAGGCGAGAACGGGGCTCTTCTTAGAACAGTCGGCCCGAACTTACATGTCGAGGGGGTACACCAGAGCGTTGGCGAGTACCGCTCCGCTTGCGCCGGCCGCAGCCCGGCCCCACGGCGAGATGGCATTGGCCTTGGATTGAGCAGCCATAGTGAATGCGATTTGGGAAGAACGATGGAATTATCGGGCTCTGTACGGTCACAGGGGCGTCTAAAAGGATGAGAGTCGATGACGCCGACGACCTCGGATGTAAATGCACGTGAGTTCCACAGCGGATTGCCGAGGGGTCAACGTGAGTGATGGGCAGCAACTCCGGACGACGTACAGAGCCCGCGTTGAAACTGAGATGAATAGGGGATATGGGATGCGACACAGGAGTTGGGGAAGAAGGGCGAACTCGGTGGCCGGGTAGATGACGAAATCACAAGTCTGGGGGCGACCTCCGCTTGGGGTATAAGAGGTACAGGGCGGTACCTGGCGATTGGCTTCATCCCCAGCCGGCGGACCTCGGTCATTTCTGAGTAGCGCCGGCCGGCGGGGCTGGGGAGGTTACGTGTAATAGCATCGGCACCGGGCTAGCGGGGGTTTGTCTTTGTAGGACACAATTATCTTAGCGGGTTACAACCCACCCACCCCACCTACAGGTCCCCACTTGAGCAGCATCCACCGTATTGTCCAAGCCCAGCTGCAACGTCGGGCCGTCTTGGGGGCTAAAATGGTGAATAATGTCGTCCACTGATTTCACACTACGGGAGACAACGCCCAGGCTCGAGCTTGGCCTCTCATGTTCGCCTAAGACGGATCTGACCCCGACACCAGAGCCCCACACCGAACCGAGGGCTGCCCGCTGAGTCCGAACGGAGGTGCACAAGGACGCACACCGGTCACTACCCGACGTCTGCTGGGCATTTCTGGCGGTGGCCCCGGGCCGATGTCTGCGGTCCCCTCATGAGGAGAGCCGTATCCTCCTGCGAAGACAGCCGCCGAGAATCATGGAGCAACTAGCTTCTGTGAGTGCACCTGGCCAGTCAGCGCCGTGTTCGGATGCTTGGTGATGAGTCCGCACGCCTTTATCACGGCTAAGCATCTTGTCCGCTTAACCCGTGTACTTTCCCGTGATATTCCGGCGGTCTGCTCGTCGGGAGTCAGTTGCTGACAGCCAGGCGCAGCAGGAGGAGCTCTTGATCCCTACCTCCAAGGGTAAGGATGCATTGAAGCACGCAATCAGGGCAGCCGAGCTCTACATGAAGGCGCTCCAGGGGGAAAGGGTGCCCGCGGAGCGCTTGCGGCTTCAGCAGAAGGCTGAGGAGGCCCTCACGCTCGGAGAGTATCTAAAGGCAACGTCCATCGGGCCCCCGATTCCGGCCCGGCAACCACGCGAGGTCACGCCCCGGGAGGCGGTGGCTCTTTTACAGTCGTCGAAGCTGCACGGGAATACATTCCTGCCGTGGCTAAAATCACATTATCATCCCAAAGTATTCGCTCTGGGACCCGGCCAACGACCGTATAGGTATGTACGAAGGCCCCCCGGTCCTTCTCGTCGCTCGTCCCACCTAACGATATGGACATAGTGACGAGACGCCTTTACCGCTGTCCAAGGAGCAGCTTGACAACTTTGCCGGCTGGAAGAGGCCGGCTAACTTGTTCCCGACCTCCGCCGCTACGTCTCCAGAGGCATCCGGTCAGTTCAGCTTGGATTTATCAACAGGAAGCGACCTTGTCCAGGATGTCACCGCGGATTGCTCCGTAGTGGCAAGCTTGTGCTCCGCCATGAGGCTATTTTGCCGGGCTGAAGGATCTGTAGGTCTTAGTCCGACACCGACTTTTCTATTCAGGCTACTAACCTGGCTGTATATTTAGCTGTTGAAGGACATCATGTATCCCTTCGATACAGAGGAGAATCGCTTGCTCACGCCCGAAAATGGCAAGTACGTCTTCCGGATGAACTTTAACGGCTGCTTCCGCAGGGTAGAGATCGACGATCGGCTGCCCGCGTCGCGAACGGACCGCGCCCTGTTCGTCACCGACAGGCGGAATCCCACCGTGGTCTGGCCCGCACTCATGGAGAAGGCGTACCTGAAGATCCGCGGCGGTTATGACTTCCCCGGGAGCAACTCTTGTACTGATCTCTGGGTGCTCACGGGATGGGTACCTCAGCAGTTGTTCCTGCAGCGGTATGAGAGCAGCGTCCACTTTCCCCCCCAGACCGGCCCGACCAGGGGCAGACGGGCGTGTTCTAACGGGTTTTAGTGATGCTCTCGACTTGGACCAGGATTGGAACTACATCGTGGAGGCCTTTGCGCAGGGGAACGTGATTGTCACTCTCGGAACCGGCCGGATCTCTCCAACGGAAGAAGAGGCGACGGGGCTGGTCGGAGAGCACGACTACGGCGTGCTAGAGCTGGATCCGGACCCTAATAGGAGGCAGCTTCTTATCAAGAATCCGTGGAGGTCAGGCGAGACGTGGAAGGAGCTGGGATCGACCAGCCTGGCAACCAGCACAAAATCCGACACGCGGGGTCCCGCCCATCTCCACGACCAGACGGGCACGTTCTGGATGAACCTCGCCGACGTCACGCAGCACTTCGAGTCGATCTACCTCAACTGGAACCCGGCCCTCTTCACGCACAGGCAGGACCACCACTTCGTGTGGGATCTGGCCCCGCGCAAAAACCTGTCCGCGACGGTGATGCACAACCCGCAGTACTCGATGGTCGCCGAAGAGAACGGGCTGGTCTGGATCATGCTCGCGCGCCACTTCACAGACGAGGAGATGGAAATCGTCCGCCAGCGCTCACGGGCGCCTGATGTCTCACAGGCGGAGAAGAACTCGATGGGCTTCATAAGCCTGTCCATCTTCGACAGCGCCGGGAAGCGGGTGCAGAAGCTCGAGCGGGCCGTCACGAACGGGCCCTTTGTGGACTCCCCGCAGACGCTCGTCAAGCTCGAGGCCGAAAAGGGCAAGGCGTACACCGTGGTCCCTGTTCACGACGAGCTGCCCCTGAAATCCTGCACCTTTACCCTCTCCTTCTTCTCAAACCAACAGCTCCGCGTCGGCGCCGCCGAGGACGGAATGGCGCACCACGTCGAGGTCCCCAGCGCCTGGACGCGCCGCACGGCGGGCGGCAACTCGGGCTCGACGAGCTACGGCTCGAACCCGCAGTTCAGCATCTCGCTCCCGCAGCCCGGCCCTCTCTCCCTCCTCCTCTCCTCCGACAACCCGGACATCGCGCTGCATATCGACCTCGTCTGGGCGGGCGGCGAGCGCGTCGGGCCCTCCCTCGCCATAAAGGACGTCCTCGCCGACTCGGGCCCCTACGTCCGCGGCTGCGCCCTCCTCGACGTGCCGTCCGTCGACGCGGGCACCTACACCGCCGTGTGCTCGACCTTTGACTCGGGCCAGCTGGCCGACTTCTCGCTGCGCGTCGGCGCCGCGTCGGCGCCTACGGTGAAGCCCGTACCGCCCGAGGGGGCGGGCCGCCTGCGGACCCAGCTCGCGCCGTTCGTGTTCGCGGAGAGCGAGACGTGTCTGCGCGCCAGGCTGAGCGTCGCACGCCTAACCCGCATGTGCGCCTCCGTCCGCACCACCTCGGCCCCCGCCTCCCCGCACGAGATCCCGCGCCGCTCTTCGACGCCGTTGCGCGTGTCTCTCGTCACGGGGCGCGGCGCCAGCGAACAGGTCCTCGCCGTCTCGGGGCGGGGGGAGTTCACCGAGCCGACGGCGGGGCTGCGGACGCCGGATCTGGACGTCGAGGTCGGGAGGGCGGCGGGGGAGGGGGTGTGGGTTGTTGTGGAGAGGGTTGGGGGGAATAGCAGGCATGAGAGGTTCCAGGTTGAGGTTTTGGGGGATGGGCCGGTTGAGGTTGGGGCTTGGGAGGATGTGTCGTAGTTTTTGGGGGTCTGTATATGTGGCTACGGGGGGGTTCCCGTCGTATATATCTAAATGATGTTTTGAACTTCACCGAAGTGCGTTTCCAATTCACCATACACCCAGCACCCAGCTCTGCCAAACCAATCAAATAGTGTCCGGAACTCGTGTATTCCTCTACCTGGTATTCGAAAGCCTACCACCAAAATCCCAACCCATGCCCTAAAAGTCCCGTTACCTAAGAAAAGAAAGAAACAACAAGGGCCGCCGCGAAAAAGAAACACGGAAAGCAACAAGTGGTATATATCCTTCTCCCATATTCCACCTCTTAACGCCACGACGCCCGCGTCCCCTCCGAAACAAAAGACTGGAGGGTTAAGAAAACGACTGGAGTCCCGAAAAGGAGCGTGGGTATGGCAGAAAAGGCCTGTTTCCTCGCGGAAGAAAGGCGCCCTGGGCCGGAAACGTGGCGTGTAAGGGCGGGGTTTCCTTCTGCGGGAGTATCGAACATCGATACAAAAAGGACTGAAAAAAAAACATAGTGGAAAGGGGTCCCGTCAAGTACCAGCTTGCGTCGTTTATGATGACCGTGTATATACATCCACAATGGGTATCGAACCCCCGGCCTCACTTGACCGTGGAGTCAAGTGTGTATCGGTAACGCCGCGCAATCGTATCGTAAGAGGGTGCACGCCGCGTGAGGCAAGTCTGGCGTCACGACGGCACCGTCCTCCGCCTCCGGCCCCGGCTCGGGCCGTCGGGGCGCTGCGCGAGAACCTCCAGGAGCCGCGGGTCATTCTTATCAACATCTGTGTGCCGCGACCGAACATGCCTACGCCTGTCAGCCAAACAATCCTAGAAACCAGGAAGAGAAAAAAGGAAGAAGATCACTCACCTCTGCAGATTATCCGGCCTCGGATACTTATGCTCCCTATCCGGGCAGAAAGGACACGCATACCCCGGCGACCTGTGCACGAATCCGTGCCGTATCATCTCGTTCTTCCGCTTGAACCCCTGACCCGCCTTGCTCCGCGGGCAACCCTGCACGGGGCAGTAGTGCGGCCTCTCGAGCGAGTGCACGTTGGCGTGCGAGTTGAGCAGGTACTGCGTCTGGAAGGGCCGCGCCTGGCAGCCCTCAAAGGGACACTTGTACGTCCCCGGCTCGGACGTCGCGTCGCTCTCGGCGGGTGCGGGCGCCGGGTACTCGGGGGGGCTGTCGGCGCTGTTGCTTCTGTAGTCGGCCGCCAGCCTGGGCAGCGAGGCCGCGTCGCCGCCCGCCTGGGGGCTCGTGTAATAGTAGCTCCCCATCGCCGGCGCCCGTAGCGGCGACGGCAGCTCGCCGGGGTGGACCCCGTCCTGCGAAGTCGGCGACGGGCCGGAGATGGACGATGGGCGTAACGGAGGCACCGACAGGGGCCCGGGCACCGTCCGCGGATGCGAAAAGGAGGCGCTGTGAAGCGGCGGGGGTGGGTCCGCCTCGCGGCCCGGGGTCCCTGCGGGCGGCTCCGATATCATCAGCTCCTTGACGGACGGCAGCCAGCTGACGCCGCTAGAAGGCGAGTTCAGGGGCGGGAGCTCCGACTCGGAGGCCGGGATGCTGTTCGTCGGGCTCCGGGCGTCGATGCTCCGGGGTGAGGCCAGCGGGATGGGGGGCCCGCCAGTCTGCCTAGGCGAGAAGTGGTCTGCGCCCGGGTAAAAGTCATGGGATGGTAGGGTGATGTTCCTGAGAGGAGGAGGGGCGTCGTGCCGGGGCAGCGACTCGGGGATTGCCAAGGGCAGATGACGTCCTTCAGGCCCCCGGCGCATACCCGTGGGGATTTGTATCGGATCGCTGCGCCCGAGGGCATGCGAGACAGCCTTGGTCGCCAGCTCCTGCAGGTCCATGCGAGGCCGCGGGGCGAGGGTTGAGTCCCCCGGGCTAGACGGGTCGGACGCCTTCGCCCAGCTATCGGAGTCGTAGCCGTCCAGGTCATTCTCCGAGGCGTCATCGCCGGAGAAGACTTGGTCAGTATCGTCCCGCCTTCGCGTGGGGTTCATGACCGAGATCAGGTTGGCCAGGTTTGCCTTGCCTGCTTGTTTCGGGTCCTTCAAGACACGTCAGCTTCGGCGGAACCATAGTACGAGGGGCTCACTAGCCTCCTCATCACCTAGCAGAGGCAAGTAGGCCAGAGAAACGGAGCAAGACTCACTTCGATATTGAACCTCGTAGGCCCAATTTCAGGGTCCAGATCGATAGGCCGACCAGGCCGGAAGGCAGTCAGCGGCGGGGTGCCGGGACCCCGGGTCTCGTCCGGGGTGTATAGAACGCTGCTAATAGACATGGTGTCCGCCTGTCGCTTCGCATTCGAAGTCGGAATCGATGCATTCGCGGGAAGCTGGGTTTAGAAAACGGGGCGAGAGCGAGCGCGAGAGTGTAGACATCAAGAGTCCAGCTGAAAGATGAACGAGGGCTCGAGGCACGGGTCAGCTCCCCATGAGGAGACCGACGGACGGCGCAAGGACTTCCGCGAGGCGGTATTCGCGAAACCGACTCGGGGTCGATGGTGCCCCTAGGAAAGCCCGGGTTGACACTGGCGCGTGCCGATTTCTCGCCGTCTGTTGACTTGGAGGGTTCGTTCGGCTGGCCGAGCCACCGGCCACAGTCGCGCGTCGCAGACGATGCGGGAAAACGAGAGTCGAGGGCCGCGATATGGCTTTTCCTCACTCACCGTGCAAAGCGGCGGTAAATGGGACAGCGGCCGCGCTGGGCATCTACGCGGGACGCACCGTTGCGCAGAGTCGCGATGGTAGACGAGCGCCGGGCGAGACCTCAGAGTCGATGTCAATCGCACGTGTCGGAGGAGGCGGTGTGACTGGGACGCAGTATATCCAGGCGAGCGCGCTCGAAGATCAAGTAACTCTCAGGCGCAGAAGCGGGAGCCATAGAAGGTCCGGTGCAGATGGCGCTCGAGGCGGATGCAGGTTGCGACGAGCGGAGTAGAGATTTCTCTGGGCGACGAAACGTAGCTCTGTTGGTGTTTCGGTTGAGATTTTGAGATTGGGGTGGGAGATTCTAGAAGTCGAAGGGTGCGGCTGCGGACGGGGGGTCGGCGCATTTGCTGCGGCGAGCTGAGCTGCGGTCGAGGGCGGGAACAGAAGTGGAGGACAGGCGGATGGGGCGAGGACGGATCTGCGGTGGTGGGACGGATCCAAGGACGGGCCCCAGTTCGGTGCATGGCAAGGTTACGGGTCTCGGTAGCATCCCATGGGAAAAAGTACGAATATTGCGGAGTGCCTGCTGAGGATACTTGTACCGGTAGAGCTGGCGGGGGGACCCCTTCAGTGGGAATCGCGCTACGGCCCGGTACGGGGTCGCGGTACTTCCCAGCCGCCGCGACGTGCTCGTCCTGGCTGGTACCGGGGGACGAACGGAATGGTACCTAGCGAGATGCTTGGCTGGTGGGCGAGAGCCGACATCAGCGTCTCGGCAGCAACAAGCCCGAGACCCGTGTCCAAGTTGGCAAACGGTGCGCCGGCAACCGCGCGCCGTTACAAGCCAACTCCTATAACCCCCGCCTCCCCCATTCCAGAGACACGTTACGGAACCAGACATCCTCAGCCGCCGACGATCCATACCGCAATACCGCAAGCTCGCCCACGGGGGAACCTGGGGCCAGATGCAACCGAAACGGAATGACATCCTCCACACCGGGTGGGGGAGGGCCAAGCTTCCGGACGGGGCCCTGGCTCCACTTTACCTTAAAGTCGGCGAATCCAGCGGCGGGCCTCACCCCTTCCCATCTCCGCCCGTCCATCTCGCCGGGGCTTGGGGCTCCGCTCTGGGAGAGCGGGGCGGGGGGACGGGCGCCCACACGTTCCTCCCCGCGGGTACCTGTCTCCTCGCTGCGATTACCCAGATGTGATACCTCGTAACGGGGCGGGGGGCTCGATTGGCTCTGCCGGGCCCTGGGCGGGCGGCTTGTGCCATCCCGCGCGGCCGGGAAACATCGAGCCCTGGGCGCGTCGGCGCAGGGACGCAAGGTCCAACGGCCTGCGCAACGCGAGGAGATCCGTTGATGCGATCGAGCTGTCGATGTGCCGGGTACATGCAATGTACAGCCGTCATATCAGCGGAGGAACGTCCCGTCAGCGCGGGCACAGCCTCTTTTTCCAAGTCCAGTTTTTCGCACCCGAAACAACGCCGGAGGGCGGGGAACGACCCAAGGGGAGGAAACCTCCTGCTCCCCGGTTCTCCCCCTTTGGTAAATTGGTGGATCCGTCAGTGGAGGGTGAACGGGGCTCCACATGGGGATTCCCCACAGACACCACGCGAGGGCTCCGTCTTTCCGTTTGTGTGGTTTGTCCGAAAATCCGGCGGGCGGGTCCGGCGGGGGTACGTGGGTACGCTGGCGCCGATAGTGTGGAGGTGGCTACTCGGGCCACGCACTGTATTCTGACGTTATCGTCTTGTCCCGAGTACCCGACACCCCAGCGCAGGACCCAGCGGGGGATCTGGCCGTCCAGCGGAACCCTCCGCGATTCGTCGACAGTGACATGCTCTGATGCTGGGTTCGACGTCCCGTCGCTGACGAGGTGGCTTGCACCCTGCGTCAGCGCCCCAAGCCGCCGCATCAGCGCAACCTCGGCGAGAACCCCTCTTTGCGCCGCCGGCAACCCCAGATCAGCGCCAAGGCCTCTTTCTTCTCGCCCAGAGCCTCACACCCCCGGAACATCACGGAACAGCAGAACCTCATATCAGCACAGTATCAGGGATTTCCCCTTCACTCCCGGTTAAAAAAAAAAAAAAAAAAAAAGAGAACCCAGTGGGCCCAGCGAGGCCGGCATCGGATCTTGATCCGCCCGTACGCACTAGCCCCGTACCGACGAAAATCCCCCTAAGCAGAGCCGAGCGAATCCGGGACCGAGACCCAGGGGTCCCCCCCGCAAAACCAGTGCTGTGGGAATGCTGTGGCGGGCCTAGTCGTTCTGGTCGGCCCGTACAGTAAGCTGGGACTCGGTGACCCATCCGCATTCGTGCTGCTGGATTACGGAAGACTGGGGGGACGAGAGGGGGAAAGTGGGAAGCAGCGGAGCGTCGGTAATCCAGGACGGCACTACCGGATCTGGGCCCTGCGGCCGGTATCTCCAGCGCCGCGACGGGCCTCGCTTCGTAGCCGGACCGGCATTATGGGGTATTTTCCTGATTATTGCATCGACGAAAAGAGCCTCGGGAGACTTGCACTACCAGGACGGCCCCCGCAACTCTCGCCATCGATACATGTACACGCGTTCCTCCCGATCCAGGGACCGATCAGTGATCTCCAGAGCTAACTCGAGTCTCGTCCGGATCAATTACGTTCGAAATATTTCCTTTTTTTATTTTTACCCCAGAATCAAACCTAAGCTTGATCTGATTGCCGCACACACAAACAAACCCGCCCGAAAACCGAGCCCATTGTCTCAAGCCATCGCTCCCACTTACATCATGTCCATGCTCGCCGTCGTCTTCGAGGGGCCCGGCAAGGTCTCGGTCCAGGACCGCCCGATCCCGAAAAGTACGCTGGAAATCCCCACTCCATCCCAGCAACTCGCTCTCCCCACCCTCTCTCCGACGAATCTAACCCCTTCTCCCTAGTCCAAAGCGATGACGACGCCATCATCAAGGTCAGCGCAAGCGGCCTCTGCGGCTCGTAAGCTTCCCCCCTGCCTCCCTTCCCTCCCCCTCCCTCCCCTACCTTCCCATCCCCCCCTAGATACTTACCTCGGCTTCCCCGCATCGACCCATGCGGGGCGCCCCACACCCCGGACCGAACACAATTACCCGCTGACCTTCCTATTGCGTGCAGTGAGCTACACGTCTTTAGGGGTCTCGAGACCCCGGAGCCGGGCTTCATCTTCGGGCACGAATTCACGGGGACGGTGGTCGAGGCCGGGGCGGGCGTGGAGAGCGTGCGGGTCGGGGACAAGGTCGTCTCGCCGTTTACGACATCCTGGTGAGTCCCGAACCCACGGAGCACCCCTTTACACGTGAGATACAAGTGAGACTCGAATGTAAAAGAGGGAAAAACGAAAACCATTACTCGGCCGGTCTATTAACCCCCGTAACTACAGCTCTAAGTGCTTCTACTGCCGTAACGGCTTCACCTCCCGCTGCAAAGAAAGCCGCCTCTTCGGCAGCGCCGCCCTCGATGGCGGCCAGGCCGAGTATGTCCGCGTCCCCCACGCCAGCGGGACCCTCGTCCGCGCCCCGCCCACCATCTCCGACCGCGCCCTAGTCCTCATGGCCGACATCTGGCCGACGGGGTACTACGGCGCCAAGTCCGCGTGGGAGATGCTTTCCATGAAGGACACGGACGACGTCACGGCCGTTGTAATCGGGTGCGGGCCCGTGGGGCTGTGCGCTGTGCTGGCGGCAATGGAGTTTAAGCCCAAGAACCTGTTCGCTGTTGATGCGGTTGAGGAGCGGCTTGAGCAGGCGAGGAGGCTGGGGGCTGAGCCGTTGAATTTCAAGACGGACCCAGAGGGGATGAGGAGGCGCGTCATGGAGGTCACCGGGGGGCGCGGGGCGGATGTTGTCATCGAGGTTGTTGGGCTTAGCCCCGCGCTGAGGACGGCGTTTGACCTCGTTCGTCCGTTTGGCGTGATCAGCAGCATCGGCGTCCACAACGGAGAGGTGAGGCTTCCCCGTCCCCGCCGTTCTGAGCACGAGGCTAATCGCTGTGTAGATACCCTGGAACGGACACGAAGGATACGGGTGAGTCCCCCGGGCCGAGATATCCACAGACACGTCGGCTAATACCTCCGCAGTAAGAACGTCCGGGTCCAGATGGGGCGGTGTCCCGTCCGCGCCATCTTCGACGAGGCGCTGGATCTCCTCGTCAAGAAGCAGGATAAACTCGAGTAAGTTTGGCGATGAACCCGCCCACCCACGGTTTTCCTGGCTGACATTCCGTACCAGGTTCATGTTCGATAAGATGATGCCGCTGTCGGAGGCCGTGGAGGGATACAGGATGTTCGACGCGATGGAGGTCCAAAAGGTCATCTTCACGACCTAAGTCCAACATCACTCTTTCGCATGCCGTAGAACAGGATAGGCCAGACTCCGAGAACCCAGCCGTAAACCAATCGTGAAATCGAGAGCGCACTTTCCACCTCGTCTCCCCTAGTTCTGCCGGGGCTTCACGACGCCATCGTGCATAATGTAATACACAACCGTCGAGTCATCGTGCACCATCGCCATCAGCACCCTCTTCAACCGATCCCCACCCCTCCAATCCTTCCCACTCGGCCCCGGCTCCTCGGCGCCTCGCGGCGCCTGCGGCGGCAGCGCCTCAATAGCGTCGAAAACCTCCGCGAACCGGCCCAGCGTCCACTTCTCGTCGACGTGCACCGGCAGAACCCACTCGTACTCGGGTTCCTGCGTGCGCTCCGGCTTCGCGCCCGTGCGCGTCTCGACCTCGATGGCCTCGGCCTGCTCGTCCGGGTGCACGTAGATGCGCTTGGGTGGCAGCCCGCTTATGAGGGTGTGCGGCAGCGGGACTGAGACGCCCGGGGCGTGGGTGTGTGTCTGGAGGTCGGTCCAGTGGTGCTGGTCTGTGAGGTTCTCGAGGACGCTTGCGGGGGGTTCCCGGCTGGGGAGGGCGCTGACATCGGAGGTTGCCATGATCTCAACTCGTCTTGGCCGTTTATTGCTCTCTTCCCGCTGAGGGTTGGATAGATGAATTTAAGCCTTACTTTATGAGACTCGAGTGTGTGAGAAGTGAGATTTCACGACGTAGTGAAAATAGTATCGGTGGATCAATGTGGAATGTATTAGTCATCGTAACTGCATGTGAACTTATCGCAGAGCCTCACGATGGCATCAACACCAACACTAACGACGCCTCCTCCCTGACAAATGACAAAAGAAAGAGGAACACATTCGCATACCAGATCATATTGCCATCCTTTTGATTCCATGACGCCCCAGGGCTGAAAGCCGCCGGGAAAAACGCCATGTCTCCCTACTTCCGGGCGAAACAGAAACCACGAGAACCAAAGAAGTCGAAAGAGATGAGCAGGCTCGTCACCTCGTGGGCTATCCAGGGCGCGGGGTCGGGGTTGGCGGCCTGGATTTCGGCGTCGAAGCGTGCGGTGAAGGCAGCAGGGCAGCAGACGCGGTGCTGCTGGGTGTAGAAGAGGTACTTGATAATGCGCTTGTCCGAGGCGCTGCAAGCCTCGGCGGTGTGCTTGTCGCGGAGGTACGATTTCATCTCGTCATTTGTGTGGGAGGCCCGGGCTTCTCTCTCTCCATTGAATTGGATGATGAGCGTCGTGCCGTTGCCTCCCAGGTGCGTTATCGTTCCGTCAGGGCCGTGGAAGGTCAAGATGACGCATCGGGGGAAAGACCGGGTTTCGTCGTCTTTGAGGCCGAGGTGATCCGTGTTGCGTGGTTGTATTTTGCATTGTTTCTTGTGGTGGGATGTTGGTGTAAAACAGTAGCGTGAAAACCCGTGATAGAAAGAAGGAGAGAATGAGAAGCGCGGGGCGAGGGGGACCAAGTAGTTTCCCAAACGGCCTGGAGTTTTGGTGGGCTCTAGGCATCAGCTCTCTAGGCCGTTTGCAAAAAGGACCGCGATGAAGTAAATCGCTAGCAGTGGACTGCCTGCAAGTTATGCACGCTCTCGCTCCCTCTTGGATGGGTACTCTTCCTCTGTTGGAACAAGACTTACCCCAGTCTGGGCCCGGGCATTGCCTTGAAGTCATTGCCTGGCTGGTACAGTCACGCATCAGGAAACATTATGTGCTATACCGATGGTCATATTGCCCACTCTGTTGCTCCTGGGAACTATAGGGAAAGTTTAACTACTTCCACGACTGATAATCTTGACGCATATAATGACATACATGTATTTCTGTACGCACTCCAAAAACAAGGGGCATCTAGTTGACTGAGGCTTCATCCAACATGGATACACTGCCTGCCGGTGTCGCGAAAGCAATTGCCTGCTTGCTCCACTCTGCGTCTCCGTTGTAGGTAAATAAACATGTCGTCGGCCTGAGGACTTCGCCTTTGTTGGTCTCTGGAGCAGCACTTAAGCTGGAATAGGGCAACGAGTTAGAGTACTCACTGGGCGAAGTCCACCGGAGGAACTGAGTACAGCTGAGCAGTGTTCTCGCGCGAAGACCCCTAAGCTCCTCGCCCAGGTTCCCTAGCGCAAAGACGACACAACCGGTAGCTTTGATCGGCGCATTGAAAACCCAATATCAGAACCATTGGCGTTCACCCGTATTTAGAACAAAGCAAAAACCAGGATCGCGATGGACAGGCCAGCCGAAAGCTGGTCTCGGACGCCGCAGTAGCAGACAGACGAGGGCCGGCAGGTGACAAGACCTGAACGTCACCGGAGGGTAGATAACTGGGTGGCCACCCGGACACAAAATCGCCGGATGGTGAAATAGCATTAGACGCTGTCCTCATAGGCCGTCCACTGAATCTGAACCTCGAGCTGGGGCATCTGAAAAGCATGCACGAGAAGCACGCACCCCCGGGCGTCATGCCCGCCGATAAAACGCTAAACTCACGCTTGACTCCCGCTCAACCTCCGCTCACGCAGTGCCCGCCCGCGAGCAGCCATCCTTCCTCACTCATCCTCATTTTTCGAGCCGGCTCCGCTACTGTCCTTAGAGCTACCACCATCGCTGTCTCCATCGCCTTCATCGGAGCTCTTCTGCCTGATGTCGTCGATCTTAACCTGCAGGTCGCTAACATGGCCCTGGATGCGCCCCAACATCATGAAAGCAAACCTCATAGCGCCAATGCTTCGTGAGAGGAGGACTGGGGCCGTTAGTTCCATCTACGTACGCGTCTAGCCCGCACCACCAGGGAGGGGGAAACCGGAGCCAGGGAGGGAGAAACCTGGAGCCGGGAAGGAAACCCAGTGACGGAGAGGTGGAAACTCACTGGAGGGAACAACAACCCACGGCAGGTTGAACCCAAAGTAATACACCCAAAAGTACAGGAATTCAGGCCGGCTGTGCGCCACCTCATGGAAATACTTCTCGGCGGTGCTCGTCGCGTAGTAGAGCACGACGCCGTAGAGGTGGCCCATGCAGACCATCATCTGCACGGGGTGGCGGAGGGTGCTGTTCCTCACAATGCATAGGGCGGCGTAGAAGCAGAGGGGCCCCCAGACGAGCTGCCGCAGAAGTTAGCGGCTTGGTTCTTGGGAACTACCTTGCGCTGGCGAGTGTGTCTGGGCTTACCACTGTGATGGTCTCGACTGAGACCATAAAGGGGTCCGAAGTGAGGTAGCGCGAGTCGGAGAGGGAGTACTCCTTCCATAGCTGCGCGAAGAGGGTCTGCTGGCCCGCCAGCGAGGCGTGGTTGAGCACGAAGTAGCCTTGACACAAGTCAGCACTCCGTCTTTATGAGTCTGGGAGTAAGGCCCGGCAGGACACGAGGAGGACTCACCTTCAAAGAAGCAGTGAAGAAAACCACCTATCCAAGTCAGCGACGACCTAGCATAACAGTCTCTTGGGAAACTGGGAAGAGAGGCCCACAGATGGAGAACCAGGTCACGGTATACAACTCGGCTACCGCGAGCCCCGGGCTCCGCTTAGCCGCCCAGATGACGGACAGACCCGCGACGACCCCCAACATCATCCCCAGAGACCCGACCACCGCCGGCAGGGGGAGCTCATTCTCGGCGTAGTGAGATAGCGGTGCCGACGCGGGCGAGTACGGGTGATGATGGTGGAGGGCCTCCATGGTTTGTTGATAGATTTGTGTCTCGGTGTTTTGGGTGGAAAGTGGATGGAGTTGTGGAAGGATGAAGCACAAGCGAAGGAGACGCAAGGGATGATTGAGAGGAGGGAGTAAAAATTAGAGATTAAATGTGTTTACCGCCTTGTCAACTGGATAGCAGATGTACACTGAGCTGCCATGGGCTCTCCTGGCCGTGAGATAAAGACTGAATGCCTGCTTGTTGCTTGTTTTTCCGGGATGCAGATCCGGCCACGGCCATCGTCCGGCTTGGCCCCGGGTGTGGGTAATCTGGGAGCTCAGCTCTCAGCTCAGGGACCCGTCAATTAGCCAGGGGTTTAGCGCTCGTTAGCAGTGATTAGCGCTGCGCCAGGGGGCCCTAGGGGCTCACGTCACGTGTCATTAGTGGTGATTAGTGGTGAATACGCTGTATTATTAGGGATCCCATTTTAAAGGCGGCCGCTCGCTCTGTTCCCTCTTGAGCTCTATCCCACGGTTCCCCTCTCTGCGCGTCTTTTGTCGAAAATAGGAGCATAGTAAGAGACTATCCGTCCTAACTACGTGTGAATCTCACAGTGGTGTTAGATTCAGACCCTAGTGGTTGAAACGGTGCGTGTTCAAAGCTTCCTGTTTGCTCCGTGGAAACGTGTTAGTGAGGCTCGATATGATAGATGGTTATGGCTCGCAAATGGAGACATGTCCTCTTTCGTCCAGCTCGTCGTCTCCTCGGTTAGGGTCATCGCGAACAGGCTCTTCTACTAAGTCCTTTTACGCCGACTTATCCTGCTTTCATCCAGTCGAGGCGATCTCCTTCGTTCATTCGCACCTTACCACTTTGTCAATCCCGCGGCTTGACCCGGCATCTGTTCCGAGCAAACCTACAAACCTGGCAACTCAATGTGGCGATCTAACACCTGCGCCGTATAAGCCTCACTCATAGTTTCGGGCACCCTCAAGGCTTGTGGCAGCGTCCCTCATGTACAAAATGGCGTCCAGAGCTGCCTCGGCACCGTCTATCCAAATTCTATGCAACTTGCGAGATCTAACCCAAAACAAAACTCCCGTTCAGCATCATAGAGTCACACGGTCAGATCCTCCCCCAGCTCCAGATATTCAACCCAACCTTCTCCCCCCTCGTAACCGGCAGCCCAGCATGCCACGTCTCCCGATATCCATCCCCGGACCCATCCGCTCTAAAGTTCGTCCAGAACACCGCGTTCCCTTCAACGGCCTTGAATGTGACGCCCCGCCCATCCGGCCCGGTCTTCACCCTCCCACCCTCGCACTCTACGAACCTGCACCATGGGTCCTCTTCCTCTCCGCCCTTCTTCACCTCACCTCCCTCTTCATCCTTCTCCACCTTGCCTCTCTCCTCATCCCTCTGCAGCTCGCCCCCATCTCTCCCCAATGCAGCCTCCCCAAGTCCCACCGACCCCCCTCTTGACGGCAGCAAAGGAAACTCCGTCCCCCCGCCCACCAAGTCCCTCGAAGCCCCCACCCAAGCCATGAAGCTACTAACCCGCCCCCACCCCCCGACATTCGCCCCCCAATCAAAGTGGTGAGCGTAATGCCCCCCCGGCACATACTTTTGCGTCCTCAGCCTCTCGACCCACACATCCTCGCGCCAGCCCTGCAGCGCGCGCGCGCGCGTCTCGATGCAGCGTGTCGTGCGGGTGCGCGGGATGAGGGCCACGAGGGAGTCGCGGACCGTGGGGTTGCGGTGGGTCGTTTCGCCGTTGTTTGTTATCGTTGAGGGCTCGAAGAGGGGTTCGCTGTGGTTCGTTAGCTCCGTTTTCGCGAGGGGAATGAGTGGTGAAGTGAGACTCGTTTGAAAAGGAAACGGATTCGACGGGTCCCCGGGGCGGGGCAAAGACGGAGGAACCGGCTTGTACGGGGCTCGACACCCCGAGCCGTAAGAGAGACTAGGGTCCTGTGTCCTCCGACAGAACCTCAACACAAGAAAGTACCTACCTCATCTCCAAAAGATCCTCCCTCTCCCCCTCCGACAAGAACCCCTCCACATAAACAACAAGAGGCTCAACAGACCACACATGCACCCGATACCCCCCTTCGCACCCGACCCCGTCGCCCTCCCCCGGTATCGCGAGCAGCGACTCGTTGATGGCCGGCCGCTCGGTCACCAGGGGCCGGTCAGGCTGGAAGAGCTGGAGGATGGGGTTCGAGAGGACGAGGAGGAGGGCTATTATTGGGATGATGTAGGAGAACATCTTCCCCTCTTCTCCCCTTCTCTTCCCTTATTTCCGTCTTCTTCCCCTAGTTCGAGGGGGAGTCTGGTTCAGTGAGACAAATTGGCGTAAAGGGGGACCAGGTCGTGGTCCGCGAGAACAACAATGACTAGGGACGGTACCCAAAATAGATCCAAAACCAATATTTCACATGAAAGGAGACGTGACATGTACAAAGTGGCTCATCCCTGATGATGTCTAGGACGGAAGGCGGAGTCCCCGGAGCTTCACCGGAGCTCCGAGCTAAGGTGAAGCGATGTCAACGCCGGCAGCACGTGACTAAATCGTCATCGTATTATCCGCTGTCTCGCCCAGACCTGCACCTCCTCTCATAAACCGGGTCCGCCGGCAAGGATCGATAGCCATTGACTGATCGACATGTCTACAATGCACAGCCCTGGGCAACACCCGCTTCATCGAGCTCACAAACACCAAGGTCGCGCTAACACACTCATCATCGATGGCAAAAACATACTCATAAAAATGGGACCCGGAGGACACCGGATTAATATATACAAGATTAGAATGGAATACAGGGGGATTAGTCCACGTCTCTAACCGGTCCTCTCTCCCCGTCCTGTTAGTCCGTTTCATTTCAAGTCAAAGATTCGTATCATTCGCTCTAGATTTTGATTCGTTTCCGAGCCGCAGCCACGGGGCCTCGTCTCCCCCCGAGGGGGGGGAGTCGCCCAATCGACCGGCCACGGGTGACCGTGGTGGGGAGTATAAGCAGGTCTTGCGTCCCAGTGTGATTTGTGTGTATTGGCTTGTGGAGGGTATCAAAGGGGCCCGAAAGACTGCGGAGCGGATATTAAGATGTAAAGTCGTGAGGGGTTGAAAAAAACAACAACAAAAAAGAGTGTGAAGCCCATGTTTCTTTAAACTCCATTCGCTAGGCCTGAGAAATGAGAAAAGGTGGTGGTTCGACACGACCAAGTCGTGTGCGCGAGCTCCGGGTCGAGACTATTGGGACTGGTAGTGCTCCTTCTCCTTTAGGCCACCAATCTTCTCCATGTCAATCGAGTAGAACTGCGACTTGTTCTCCTTCTCGTACACGGGGAGCGGCTCATCGTCAACGGGCTCCAACCCGACCGACGTCTCGCCCATGCGCACGACGACGACGCGACCGTTCTGCGTCTTGCCGGCATCGTCCTTCTCGTCGGGGAACGTGATGCGGATCTCGGGCACGTTGTCGGGCGAGTGGGGGGGCGATAGCGGGTTCGAGAGCATGGGCTCGCCGTTCTTGTCGATGACGTACATGCTGGACCGACCGTGCTGGTCTGTCGTGCGGATCGTGAGGTGACTGGGTCGGGCGTCCTTGTACGCGGGCGGCGCGTCGTGGGCCATCATCCTCTTCTGTTGCTTCGACCTGCGCATGTACAGCAGGATGGAGGCGCAGACGATGGACAAGAAGACGAGCGAGAGGATGATGATCATCATGTTGATCGTGGCCTTGTCGTGGCCGAGTCCCATATCCTCATCGTCGCGGGCGACGAGGGTCCGTATGGCGGGCATGGTGGTGGTTTGGGGTTGTGGGTATCAAGTAGTGCGGCGGTTCGCTCGTTGAGTTCGGGTTTCGTCTGGTTGAGGAACCAAGGCGGGTGATAAAGAATGGACGTCGACTGAATTAGATCAACGGATGGTTTGTCTCCTATGGAGTGCTTGCAAGCTGGAAAGATATTGCTGTTAGTCCATGTGCTTTAACCCGTTTGTTTCACGACCGATCGGCTCCGTCGGGCGTCTCCATTCCAGGTTCCTTTTTCCGCCGACACTCCGTCTTTCCGGACTCCCCCAAACGTGACCAGTTGGAAGTAAATCATTTCAGGTACGCCCGCCGGAATGAATCGCATCCGCGGTTGTGGTGTGCGCATCTCGTCGTCATACTTACATTCAAAAAGCAGGGAAAGAGCGGCTCGTTTCGCGGGGACTCGGGGATTTAAAGATCGGACGGGAACCAACTGAACGAATGAAGTTGGCGTTCCACGATGAGAATGAGGGTAAACGAGTTGGAGAAATCCCCGAGTGACACTGACTCTTGACACCTCAAGTTTGACGGGGCAGCATCGACGATGGGTTGAGCAAGACGACGCCGGGCGGAAACACGGCGAGGGAGAGGGGGCGCGGAGGTTCAAAAAGGCATAAGAATCTGCCCCTGGCCGTAGCGCCTTCCCAATGCAACCCAGCAGCGCAAGCGCGAAATGAGTATTGGTGATAGGAAGGCTGAGTACCAAAGTCGTACTGTCTACTCTAAAATAAGCAATAATTACATACTAATAGCTTCGATATTAGGTATTCAGTACCTCTAGACCACTGCCAGGGGAAGGATAGTCCATAACTTCCGGAAGTGCTGAGCGGGGTTGCAATCTTGGAGCCACAAGCGGAAGCAATCAAAGTGGACTTCAGCTGATTGGACAAAAGCCCTCCATCCGGCGGGGCCGACTGCGGTGCGGAGTCCAGCCATTGGTCCGACTTTTCCGAATTGAGGAAGGCGCCAGCGGCTCGCCCAGGTCTGCCCCTGCCAAGACAAGTCTGAGCCCCAGAGATGGTCTGAGCCCGATCTCAGCCAATTGCACACCGCTACGAGCTGCAGCTATTGTGCTTGACAGCACATCTATTCTTAGCCAGGGGCTGCCTGCGTCCGTGATGACGAGTCCTCGCCCGAAATTTGGAACAATTGTTGAATGAGTTGGCGAGAGCATGAGGAGCTCACCTTTGAGAATTTGCTGTCAGCAAGTTAGCATGGCCGTCCGCGGCTTATTACGTCTCTCATGCCGGTCGAGTACAAACAGTAGGTTGCCCCGCCGACCTCGTATCGATCGATCGCTCGGCTCTCGATCTTGCGCCGTCGGTATTACCGAGTAGCCCCATTCAAGTACCCAGCGCCATCACCACCTGGACCGGTCCTTAATAGCCCCTTCGCAACCACAAACCCGATGCTATAGCGCCGCCGTTAAGATGTTTGAAAGCTCCAAGCGAGGCACTGCCTTATCCTGGTTAAGGCCGCGTTTCGGACCCCGCAGTGTTTACCCCCACTTGCGGCTTGTTCCTGCAGATCCTGCCGTGTATTCATCTCATCTCGGCCGGACATCCGTAGTCGATGTTGTTTTGAACTGGTCATGATTTACCTGCTGGTTGTCTGCGAATCCGGGTTCCAACCATGGTTGGAGGCGACAACGTCTTTATCCGGCTAGCGAACGAAGGCTGCAGCCGAACCGAGGTGTGCTCGAACGGCTCTGCAATTGGCCTCGAGAGAGGCTTGGATATCTGAGCGTCGGTGGCGTCAGCGCACTGATTACATCCGGTGTTTCGAGGGGACGCACACTGCAAGGGGGCTGCGCCGCTGGGGAACGGACGTCTATCGTGGTCTAGGTCCCGATTCTCCCCCACTCCCGAGCCAACTCAGCGGTATCCTCCGCCGAACACGTGTACGGCCCCGTCTATCGATCGTCATAGGTCCTCTTTTGGATACCGACTACCAGATGGTGGGGGTCCCACCGAGCATCTCTTCTGTCGCCCGCATCGCCTGAATCGCTCAGGCATGGTTCGTCTTCAATATTGAGAGGGGACGGTGTCTGCGTGAGCACCATGGAGCTTGCAATCTACCCCTTGAAGTGTCCCCCCGAGCAGATAAGCTCCTTCAAGGCCAATCTCCGTTTCTCTCCAAACGACGAGTCGAAGAGCCGTCTCTGGGATTTCCTCCGATGAAGGCGCGGCCATCAGTGGGCGAGCACATGTGGCTGTGCTCCGGAGACATAAACCCGGCGCTATTTCCGTACACCTTCCGAGACACGCGTCGAGATCGAATCTTCGGAGGACGAAGGACGAGCGAGACAACATGGCTCTGCCGCCTTGCTTCGAACTAATAACGATTAGCAAACCGATACGAATGAGCCTAGCAGCGCCGGGCAAGGCGGACTGGCGAGCCCCGAAACACAGTGCTACAGCACCTTCGCTTCCTGAAATCGGATGAGGGAATGCGGCGCAAACAACGACCATGTCCCATCTAGCGAGCCGGAGCTCCGCGGCCAAACTGACTCGTCCGAGTAAGCGTGCTATTGGTATTCTTCCTGATAGATTCCGTGGCCCTTGCTCGCGCACGCGGCCTTCTATGTATTATACGGCAGACAGACGCCCCCTAGCAGTAACGGGACATCCCGAAAGGAGGAGGATGCTCTTTATTCGACAAGGGCCGCCGGACCGACTGTACCGCCTCGTTTAGTCTCGTACAGCCGTGGGTCTACTCTACCCCCGTCGAGCCGAAGCGAGGGCCGGCCGCCCGCATTACAAGCCAACGCCTCGAAATGGAATCGGGCACTATAGGAGCCGTCATCTCTGGGCGGATGCGTTCATGCCGTGGTAAACTCCGAGTCGAGACTAACAGTGCGGTAGGGCGACGGTTTGCCCCATACCAGAGAACGAAAGCTAGGAGGCGAGAAGACCTAGCAAGTGGGACATGATGCGGGCAAACTGCGGGATGTGTGTCGAGTTTCAGTTACCCGTCCACTTCTAGAAGAGCAACGCGCCTCCTCAAAACCCCATCACCTCGAGATGTATCCTCGCCCCTCTCGGGTCGGTGTAGGGCATCCGAGGCCCACGGCTCTCGACCCGTCGCACAAGGCCGAGGGTTGTCCATGTTCCTGCACGTATGTCTGAGTCCAGAGTCGCACAGACGGCTGCAGCCACGCGCGAGAAGGGCTTTCGAAGACCCTGGGCTGATTAGATATCTCTCGAGCGCCGGAGAATGCTTCCCTTGTTCTGAGGGTAGACAATGTGTGTCTACGGAGCAATAGACAGGCGCCGCTGCAGCTGACACCTCAAGGGCGCTTTAGCTTTGAGGCCGGCCTCTGAGCTCGTCCCTTAAAACTGACGGCCGAAGACCGGAATGGGGCTGCAGACGACAGGTCACACCCGTGCGAGGTTGTCTCATCGCCACTTCCCCTATATGACGGCCCCGGGGATGTCTAGGCGAGCCGGGTGTGTGGCCGGTGGGTAGCGTGGATGGCAGGACCAACAACCCCTGTCCATTCGACCTTGGTCTTTAGAGATCGGGTCTCGGTAATTCGGTTTGCACCAGTCTCATCCTGTACAGGGACGGAACTCCAGTCCCAGCGCTCAAGACCTGGACATGGAAACTATATCTACACGTTGTTAGACCTGGATAAAGAGATCCGCGTCTACCGGGGGACGGGCTGCCACCACAGATGCCCTAAATAGTAGCAAGATCTTGCGGCAGGCCTGCCAAGGATGCTCGAGTCGAAGAGTAAGCCTCCGTACAACTACACCGACTTGAACCCATGGCTTGAAACGGGAGCACACGAAAAACCTTGCAGTATCTGGATTGGCTCAAAGGAAGACATGTCAAGATATTCCATGCGGTGCAACGGCGAGGCCCCTGGTGACCGTGACTGGAACCGATGCCCGCGCGAGAAAGGTGGTACGAGGAAGTGGCATGGTTCCCAAGGCAGACTCGGGCCGGGAGCGATCAAGTCCAGATGGCGGGATTCTCTCCTTGTTACGGGAGCTGGGACGAAGGCTGGTTGCTGGTGACAAGTGTCTAGCCCTAATGACAGATTTAAGGTGGCTGGACGCAGCGCAATATTGGCCATGGGGTTCGTCATATGGTCCACGAGCGAAGAGAATATGGTGACAAGGCCCGGTTATAAAGGTTAGGTCCCACCTCATGACGCTCCGAGAAAGGGGGAGACTGGGCTCAGTCGGCTAGCGCCAACCTTGTACCGTCCCGACGGTGCTTTGAGGTCTAGAGAAAGCCGAGATGCAGTTCGGACCCATCGTAATACGAATGGGATTGCCCAAACCAAAAAAAAAAAAACCAAAAAAAAAACCAAAAATCCCGGCGTTTAGCTTCTCGTCGGGGTGCTCGCTATAGTAACGTTTCATTCGACCCATGACGGTTAACTCTATATCTTGGTAGCTTGGCCTGGACTTCACAGCATGTTGAGCGGGAAAGCAGCCGACAAGCAAGGCCGCAGAGTGTAGGCCTCAGCGTGACCCCACGAGGATCATAATGTGCGGCTTCGGACGGCCAAGGTCTCTAAGACAGATACGGTCCCGGCTCGCCGCCCGACAGAAGAGGTCTCGAGTGCCGACTTCGTCGAGATAGAGATGCACCATGGATGGCCAGTGCACGCTAGCGCCGCCGGCCCTGAAGCCAAGCTCGGATGACGACATCCGACAGGGGAGGATAAACCCCGAGTCGTCGTCCGCCGGGTCTAGTGGCCCTGCCACTCCCGCCCGTAGTGTTTGAGCGAGACACCTTGTATCAGACCCTCCCCATCGTGATTCCATGACTGTTAGCAGGGTCGCTATGGCGTAGAACACACCACCCCTTGTCTGACATTGACATTCGATTGACACCTTTTCTGCATGATGTCGACGTACACAGAGAAGGTCTGTGCGATGTGAAGCCCGACGGCCGAGGCGAGAAGAGGCGGGCATGTCATGCCTCTTTTCAACGGCGCCTAGTTTTAGATGAGCACCGTTGCGATGGCGCCTACGCGATATTGGCGGAGCCGAAAGGCGGGATATAAATCCGATGAAAATTAGACCCGACGGGAGGCCTTCTCGGCGCGTCGTCTCCTTCTAGCCAGGGCTTCCGCCCGGCCATCACGTGGTGAGGAAAGGGCCGCTGATGGAGGCCTGGGGAACCCGAAATGCAGGCGGGGTAGCAGCGGCGCTCCCCCCCCCCCCCTCCCCTGCCCATCTCCTGCACTTGGCTTTCGGCTTAGTGCAACCTTCTTTCTTGGCAGGACCATTAGGCTTGCAGCCCCAGATTTAGCCCTCCCGATCTACTGGCCCATTCCCAGCCAGGCTATCCCCGATATCGACGTACCCGAGTAATCTCCGTGTTGCCATCTCGGATTCAACAAATGGCGTACTGGGATGTTCCCGAGTATAATGAATTGTTCCCGTCGTCTTCGACCGAGTGAATTTGACAGGTTATTGTTTTGAGACAATGCCTCGTGTCAAGTCCATCTCTTGCAGGTGCCACTAGGTTTTGGAAGAGCACTCGGCACGACCCGTGACGGGGATCCCTTTCCTAGGTCCCGAAGCTAGAAAAGAAAAACTTACCATGGACTTAAAGCAAAAAGCGAGCTGGCGCGTCCTTGACGGCGCCCGCAAGAGAGTTCCTGACGACAAACTCTCGTTCGTACATGTGCGCGGCAGTCGTTTCAATGCGAGAGATGCCGGGCTTTCATTGGCATTCGCCTCTGTACATACCCTCCGTGTGCGACCGGCCTGATACAGCTCGAGAGCATTTCGCTCCTGTCTTCCGAGTATGATTTCCCTGGGCCCATGACCGTCATCGAGGAGGGCTCCGGACGAGCACACCGGGAAGAGTGACCATCGCGTGGTTAGCAAAGCATACACTGGGCGGCTCGAAACGAAAGAGGCTGCTGGTTTGGATTGGCGCGGCGGGACCCGCGGGTGGCTATTAATAAGGCGCGGTTGATGTCGATCTGCGGAGACGGGCGCAATGCCAGTCTTCAGTCCTCGGTACGCGGAGAGCCATCGAAGGCGGGTCTTGCGCGCGCCTATTCCCGGGCGTCCCAACCCCGCCCCGCGAGCCCCAGGAAGACCAAGGACGTATTAAGGTTGGGAGAGGCGTGTGTGAGCTGGCTGGTCATGCGGAGATCGAAGCACGGCCCGAAAGGAAATCTACTCGGCAGTGTGGTGACGAGGCAGGGAAGAACTGGCACGTGTCGGTCATAATAGACTCCAGCTTGACTCTTGTGTGACAGCTCAGTGGATCGAAAAGGACCTAGCGGGGCGCAAGATCACGAACTTCTCCCTCCAACAACAATAGATAGCCCGCACTTATGCCTCTATGGAGATGTACAGTAGTCCCTTCGAGCGTGCGTGAATCCTATAAGACCAGCCACTCCCCTTGTCTCCCAAGAATTATGAACGCTCCCCGCAAAAAACCCAGAAAGAGAAAAACAAAAAGCATAAACACCCACCGTTGTGCCGGCGCCCTCGAACCCACCCACCATCTTGGAGTATCCGCCATTCACAGGCCGCGCGGTCGCCCGGCTTCGGCACTGGCCACCAAGCTTCTCAGGGCGACCTCTGGGAGGTTTTAAGGTCAAAAACTTACCCAAACTTACAGCTGGCTATTTTAGTGGTACCACTACCGGTCAGCCTTACCAGCCAGAAATCCCAGTCTAACCCTGCATGGGACTTTTAGCTCCACCACGCCCGCCCAAACTTGCTTCGTCTCATCCCTCCCTCCTCCCAACCCTCGACCATTTTTTCTGCCCCCGTCTTCGACACGATATTCGACGACAGCCATTTCGCTACCGAAGACGCCAGCCGAATATTTTGCCTATTCTATAGCGACACCTCGTCAACGACAGTGCAATCGTCCCCGACCTTGCCCTCACGAGACCCCCCCGCGACTACGACTGGGAGGCACGAGACAGACCAGAGCGGGCGAGACCAGCTTGTCTAGAACTTCTTTCAGCTCCCATATTTCGCGTCGCGCCGAGCGACACCTCATTGATATCGGAAGCCCACCGCGTACCGCCGTACATGAGGATTCAGGAGGACACTTCGCCTCCCCCTCCCCCGGCGCAGACATCGTCCGGCACGATGTCTACTGTAAGCTCGACCTGCCTGCTCCCAGTCTCCTTCATCTGATGCTGTTCTGCCTGGCACGATGGGGCCGTGGCCGTTGGTCGCCTCTGCACCGACGTCGGCGGCCTCCGTGCCGCCCCCTCTATCCCCGATCCCCACTCTCTGTCCTCGCCTGCACCTCGCAGTGGACACTGGTATCCCCGTTGCATCTGCCCATCCGTAGTGTCCACGCTCCGTCTTTCACGTGCAGTCAAGCTAATGGGATCTATTCTCATCTTTCCAGTCTCGGAGTAGCCGACTTCCCCATCCTCCCTATGCGCTCTCCAACAACCGAGACGACGGCGCATCCCAGAACACCTCGACCTTCCGAACCGGTGGCTTTCCCAACCTGTGGCCTACGTCGCTGGCCTCGAACCGTGACGCTCAGCCTGCGACCAGGGGCCAAAGCGGATCCCACTGGCCGAGGGTTTCACCCACCGACGACGCGTACTCCGCCGAACGGATAATGTCTAGCGAACCCATGGCTCGCCCCTCGACGTCCGGTCACCCCAGGGCCGCCGACGAGCCTCACTGGGGCCATAACGGATGGTCCTCCGCCGAGGCAGGGCCCTCGACTCTGCGCACTTCGGGCGCCTCGCCGTCCAGCAGAATGCGAGACTCGTATCTCGGAAGTCAAGATCAACAGTTCATGCATACAATCCGGAACGGCGTCTCCCGCCCAGCGTCATTCCTAGGTGACGACGCGGATTATCGTGCTGGGTTCCCTCCCGGTCTCAATGGGAACATCGATGCCGACCTTTCGCGGAGGCAGGACCCTCGCCAGCCGGGGTATGCCCCGTCGAGAGACCCAAGCCTACCCCCGTCGAGAGGCAACGGCTCTCCCGCCATGCAAGATCGCTACCCCTTCTCCGGGGGACACACGCCCAATAACTCTGTGGGACTCTCCCGTGCTGCTCTTGCCGGGGTCGTTTATCCCACGGCCGGCCAATCGAAAGCCGCCGTGCCGTCCCGTCCATATGATTTAGGGTCCAGGGCACACCAAGATGACTCCAACGCCGCCTTGGCGGGCGTGTCATCGCTTTCACTCGACGACCGATCGGGCTCGAGCGCCAACGGTGCTGGCCTAAACCCCTCTCCACGGGGTCTGAACTCTGGGGCTCCAATCCAGAGCTGGCCGAGCAATGGGCCCAAGACGACCAGGTACGTCCAGGATCCGACGTCTTTGAATGCCTTCGCGCCCGTGGGACAAGCCGAACCTCGCCATGCAGCGCCAAACCGGGGCTCTGGGCTAGAGCGCGCCTCGCCGAGCTTTGTTCCTGGGGCGGGCCATTACACCCCGCCGCGAGATGGTCGAAGTCAACGACCGGCATCTCGCGACACGGCGATGCCACAGGTCAACGGTCAAACGCCTCCGATCTATTTTGATCCTGGAAGTCTCAATCAGGTATACGCAATGTACAACCAACAGGCTTTGCCAGCCGAGCTGGCTGCTGGTATACACGGTTACCACTTTGCTTCTAACCCTCAGCAGCATGCCTTCAGAGCCCCTGGCTACCAGGGGCCCGTGAGGGCATTTGTCCCGGGAGTTGCGCCTCTGTTCCCCGGCGGTCGGGCCTTTGATCCCGCCGCGGGCATGAGGAGCGCTGTGCTAGAGGAATTCCGGAACTCCAAGGCGTCAGCCCACAAGTGGGACCTTAAGGTATGCCGTCGAGTTCCCCTCTTGCATCTTTGGAGATCATTTGTGCTGATAGTGAGGGCTTAGAACGTCTTCGGACACATCGCCGAGTTCAGTGGAGACCAGCATGGCTCCAGGTTTATCCAGGACAAGATCGCGTCTGCCCCCACCGACGAAAAGGACCGTGTGTTTGCGGAAATCGAGCCAAACGCCCTCCAGTTGATGATGGACGTCTACGGCAACTACGTTGTCCAGAAGTGCTTCGAACATGGACAGCAGCTGCAGAAGGCTGCTCTGGCGGCGCAGATGAAGCCCAGGATCTTTGAGCTCTCCACGCAGATGTATGGCTGCAGGGTGGTGCAAAAGGTTTGTAGATTCTAGAGCTGCTCGTCCACTACCCCGTTCAAGGCCGCCTCACGTCCCCGTTTTCTGTATGCAGTACCAGTACCAGTACTAACGCCATGCCACAGGCTTTTGACCACATCCTCGTTGCGCAGCAGATCGAGCTCGCCCATGAACTGCAGCCGAATCTGGCGCACGTTATACAGCACCAGCATGGCAATCACGTCGCCCAGAAGGTCATTGACGTCCTCCCGAGGAAGGAGCTCGATTTCGTCATGGACTGCATGAGGGGCCAGATGGCCCACTTTTCGGCGCAGCAGTGCGCGTGCCGCGTCGTGCAGAAGATGCTCCACAAGGGCACCGACCAGGACAGGAAGGAAATCTTCAACGAGCTCTACGCCGAGGCCACGAACCTGGCGTCCGGCCAGTACGGCAACTACGTGACGCAGGCCCTCCTTGAGGTCGGGGCGCCGGAGGACAGGGACCGCCTGATCAGGCTCATCATGCCGATGGCCATCTCGCTCTCGAAGCAGCAGTCCGCGTCGAACGTGGTGGAGAAGTGTATTCTGTACGGCAGCCCGGAACATCTCCAGATGCTGCGCCTTAAGTTTACCAGTGCCGGAGAGGACGGGAGGCCCGAGCTCATCGGCATGATGCTAAACCAGTTTGCCAACTATACGATCCGTATGTTCCCCCCCTTCTCCCCCTCTTCCCCCCTGAACGCCCCATCACTCCCGGCGAGCTGGTGGCGTGTTCTCGACCGTTACTAACGCTGTGGCGCAGAGAAAATGTTCAAGCAGTTTGAGCCGGCCGACCAGGAGAGCTTCCGCGCAGAGGTGGAGGCGGCCATCGACACGCTGGACAAGGACGAGCGGAACAACAAGTACGTCATTGCCGTGGCGGGCGTCGTGGGTATTCGCATCCCAGAGACCGCAGCCGGAGGGGCGAGGCAAGAGTCCTCGCCAACCCAATAAATACTTGTCCCTTTTTTTTGAACAAAGCGACAGCGACGAGCCCCGTCGAAGGGTTTCCCTGACGCGACCTCTCACCTGAGGTCGAAACAACATGTTCTTCAGACCCCGACATCCTATGATACACCATCCTCCAGACTTTTCCTCTTCTCCTCCTCGGCCTCGGCCTTCTCACGCGCGGCCTCCGCCTTGGCCTCCTCCTTGCGCTGCTGGTTCACGTACGCGGCGTACCGGAGGGTGGCGAGGCTGGCGACGGCCATGAAGGCTATGCCGAGGGCGGAGCGGCGGATGAGGACCCACCGGAGGCCCTCGACTTCGGACTTTGCGTCGCCGCTGAGCATGGTACCTATCTTGTAGTTGATTTTTTGAATCTGTTACGGAGAAGAGGCGGGGCGGAGAGCGCGAATGTTAATACCTGACGGGTGCGTCTTTACGATTTTCCGGCTTGTAGAGAACAACGGGGGGGATGAAACGACATGAAACGAAAATCGGGACATGGGTATACGGCGAAACAAAAGAGAAGCGACATAAGATTTGTCCATCAAGACCAGAGCGGAAACGGAAACAAGGAAAAGAGAAAAAAAGAGGAAAGCGGAGAAGCGAGAAAGCGAGGAAGGGAGAAGAAGAAAAAGGGAAAACATACGGAACCGGCATTGGCCTTTTGCTCCTCCCGCACCGCCATCTTCCGATCGTCGAACAAGCCGCGGACGGTGTCGTTTAGCGTCAGGAGCTCGTGGTTGAGCGTCTGCCACAGCACGTCGGTGTCATGCTGCAGGCGCATGCGCTGCTCGCGCATCGTCTCGTCCGTCGCGCGGCGGTTGTTGCGGACCTCTGTGCTGAGCTCGGAGCAGGCGGCCTTGAAAAGGTATGTTTCCTGTTTTATTGGAGGAAAAGCGTTGGTTTCTCGTTTCATGCTTTTTGTCTCTTTTGTCTTTTGATCCTCTTTTGTTGGAGCGGGGGTTTGGGGGTTAAAGGGAGATTTGCGTTATGCTTGGGTTATAGAATTATGACTTTCTTGTTTCTTGTCTGGGATGGGATGGGATGGGATGGGATGGGATGAAATTGTTTTCCCCCTTGTTCGTTCTTCTTATGCCTTGGATTTTTGTACGAGTATGGGTATGAGAACGGATAGCTTAATGAATAATGAGGGGAGCGAAACACTCGTGTCATGAAAGTGAGATGAGTGAGATGAGCTTGACATGGCCGCAGCTTCTGCGGACAAGCAACAGGAAAATGACAGGAAGGAAATAAGAGACCTACGTTATCGACGTCCCCCTTACTAACAAGCGTCTTCTGCGCCTCCTCCATCTTTCCCCCCAACAGCGACCTAACGGCCTTCATAGTCGTCACCGCCTGCCCGCGCTGGAACTTTGCGTCCGTGAGCCGGTTGACCATCTGGTACGTGTCGAAGTAGTGCGTGAACGGCATGGGCGGGTGCGTCCTGTTTGCCGAGGGGGGCTCGATGGCCGGGCCGCGCATGTAGAGGACTGCGTCCATTGGTCCGGACCTGGAGCTCTCGGGGCTGCGCTCGTCTTTCGACTCGTTCGGTTCGGGGGGTTCTTCTTGTGGCCTGCTGGTTTCGGAGGATTCCTGCGTGGCTTCGACGGCGGCGTCCTCTGGAGCTGGGTCCTTGCTATCCCGCGCATCGCTAGTTTCCCTGGTTTCCCTGGTTTCCCTGGGTTCACTTGGTTCCCTCGCCTCCCTGGTCTCACTGGTCTCCCTGCGCTCCTTGGGCTCCGCCGCTGGGCCTACCGGCCCTTTGGCCTCCTTACGCCTCGAGAGCGGCCGCACCGCCTTCCCGACGCGGGAATACGTCGCATGATGACGCCCGACCGGCCTGACGAGGCGGAGGAGGTGTCTGCCGGCCGGCATCTCTGCGTATAATATCGATTGTATTCGGCTTGGCCCTCCCCCCGCTGCAGCTCACATGTGGTAAATCGGCGGGAAAAAGGAAAGGCGGTTCCTGGCGGTTTGGATCGTGGTTCCGTCGGGTGCGGTTTCGGGCGGGAAGAGTGGATGTCGTCGGGATAACCGGGTCCCGGCCGGTCTTGGCTGATGTATTCCCGCGCGTCACGTGCTGATAACGACGCGCTGCGCGCTGATAACGGACCGTCGCACCCCCCACGCCTCTTCTTCCCCCCGCGACAAACTAAACAGTTCTCGATCGCGTGAGCCACAGGAGAATCGAATTCTGACCTGAGATTTTGGTTGCTACGATGGCAGAGCAGCAACCCGACCCAGAACCAGAGCGGAACGACGCGCCAGGAGCGCCGGCGTCGCCGCCCCTCCCCGCGCCACACAAGGCTGCGGCACCGGGCCCGCGCGCGGTGCGGCTCCAGCAGCTTTTCGAGTCCAGTCTAGGGCACATGTTAAGCAAGGTCAACTGGGAGAACCTGGAGGGGTGTTATCCAACGGTTGCCGCGGGGGCGCCGGGGATGTTGAGGGGTGTGAGGAAGACTATGGTTGAGAGGTTGGAGGCGATGTGTAAGGTGGGTTTATTCTCCTGTCGGGGTGGTAGGGGGGGGTGAAGGGGGTGGGGAGGAGACGAGAGGAGGAAGAGGGAAGGGGATTGGGATTTGGGGAGTGGAAATGAGACTGACGTGAGTGCAGAATGAGTTTGAAAAGGTCATGGATAAGAGGGAGGTCGTGCCCAAGCTCAACGAGCTGGAGGACCTCGTCAGCGAAGCCATTAGCCGGAGAGAAGCCTCCCCCGACACCCAACCAAACCCGTACGTACCCCCCTTCCCCTCTCCATTCTCTCTTCCAGAACCCCTCCCAGTCTTTTTCCTCCCCCCCCCCCAAATTCCTGCCCGCACGCACACCCGCCGCCATCCACTAACACTCCCCAGACCCGACCTCCTCCCCCCCAAAACCGTCCTCCAAGCCCACCTCTCCCGCCCCCTAACCTCCGCAACCTCCCACCTAAACGCCAAGCTCCAAAACACCCAGTCCGAGAACGAGCGCCTCTTCTCGGAAGTCCAGGCCCAGCGCGCGGAGATCGAGGCCCTCGTGTCCCGGCTCGAGACGCTCTCCTCCGACGTGGACGCCGCGAACGGGCTGCTGGGGGAGGTGGTGGGGGAGATTGCGAGGGAGGGGAGGGAGAGGGAGGCGGGGATGGAGGAGTGAGAGGGCCGCCTCGGCTTCTCTTTGTTTACTCGTGGGTTTGTTCGAAGTGTTTGCTTTTGAGAGGAGTATGTTTGGCGTTATAGGGGCGAACGGAAAAGGGGAAATGTTGGGAGGGGCTGACGTAGCGTACGGAGTTCTCGGCTGGGTATTACAAGATTTATGGCACCAAGTTTGGATTGGAGCTTTCGCTATCACATCGTCGCGAAAAAAAGTCCACCGGCGCCCGCGGGCTGTCAGACTTATTCATTTGAGGTATATTCACGTTTGAGCGCCATGTACGACGCCAGTTCACGCTATGAACAGGCCCATCCACCCCACCGTATCCCCGTTCCCTTCTGGAACCCCTCCCATGCTTCATACAAACAAAAAAAAACAAGTGTAGGAGACAGCAAGAATACCCAACTCCATTTATACCCCGCCCAAGGACAAAATGCCGCCATGCCGCTGATAATGCAACGCCTCTGCGCCCTAACAACCCGCAACCAGTGTCGAACCCCCCGAAACCAAAGCCCCGTATGGCCTTTCAAAGGTGCCGCCCCATGGAAGATACAAAGTAAGATATGCCGCCCGCTGGAGGATGAATCCCCGATGTAGATGCCGAAGAAGACGGTGTCTCGCCGGGAAAGTACTGTAGAGATCATCATCCCGGCCCGGACACCTAGAGGAACCGGTTTTCAGTATGGATGGTCTGCCATGGCCCAAAAAGATCTATCTCTCCGTACTCGGGCGGCAGCACTCGCACCATTCGCCCGGTCATCCAGTCGACGAACCACTTCTTCCCTCGGCTGATGATGTAGTTCGATTTCCGCGGGCTCCTAAATAGAAGCACCGAGTAGCAGAGCTTGGCGTAGTGCATGTCGTGAACGGGACCCCAGTGGTGCGCGGGCGCCCACTTTCCCGATAGGTAGTCGATCTCATCGTTCTGGTAAGAAGTCATCGATAGACGACTCGCGGGCTCTCTCGAGGGTCCGGCAACGGGTCCCGCGGTGTTCCTGGAAAGGCCGCTCTCTGCCAACACCTCATGGTCGTCCTCGTCCTCCACGATTGCGTCCTCCTCGACAAGCGTCGAACGCCGGGATAGGTCGGGCTCCACCGTGCTAGCGTCTTCGGCTTCGCCATCGACGGGAGGCTGTAGGTCAGGCGGTTCGCCGCGTATCCACTGAATCCTTTGTATCCGGGGGATGCTCTGGTCACGGGGAAAATCACGTTCGTCGATCGGGGCGGCGACATCTATGGCGGCAAACAAGGCCTCCAGCCACTTTAAAAATGTGCTCAGTTCCACGCAGGACAGTAAGAACTGGTCAGCTTCCGCTCTCACGCGGATGACATGCCGTCGTCTGTACATGGTCAGTACAACAGAGTTCGCTGGACAGCGCGGATGGCAGCGGGAGGCCTACTTCTGGTAGTCGAGTGCGATACCGACGTCTGCGTACTGCAAACTATAGGCCTTGTCCAACTTCCCCTTCTTTATCCAGGGGGGGTTGTCGGGTGATATCGCGGGCCCGCCCTTGCTCTTTCCCCAGCCCCAATCCTTCTTCACGAAGTAGACGTTTAGCGCGGTCCCGTGCAAGATGACGTATGATTGGTGCCAGCGACGATCCTCTGCCCTCTTTGTGGTATGCTCGATCTCCATCTTCTTGGTGAAGACGCCCTCACAGTGGACCGAGCAAGAGTAGTCGGGGAGCTTCTCGGGACAATCCTCCTTAGCAGGAGCCTCGACAGGGGCCTCGACAACCGAGGTGAACGGCGGGGGTTCATCTTCGTCGTCGCTATCCAGACTATGCGGCAAGGGCTGAGGCTGGGTTACCGAAGTGACGATACGATGGTAGCGGATATCCTCGTCCATGGATAGTCGCCGCCTCGGAGGCGACGGGCCGGTCGGGCTAGAGGATGCATTGTCTGGAAGGGTACTCCGGGGTTCCATGGGGTTGGGGGGCTATATATAATAAGCTTGGATTCGGTGCTCGGTTACCCTTCCGCGCTGGAACCTCCCGCAAGCGGCGCCGGCGTGGCCCTATGCGTGTTCCACAAGATCGCCTCGAACCGGGATTATACCGAGCCGCTGCTAGTCGGCATCGTGTAGGTACCTTTGTCAGGGGGATGGTTGTCGTCCCCCTCCCGGAGTGCCGTCAGCCGAGTGGAGGTCAGCAGGGGCGTGTGAGAAGCGCGACAGTCGTGTAGCGCGGAAGATAGAACGGCAGACTCGGCTGCGGCTCGTGAGATAGGCTCAAGCAGGCGACAGGGGAACAGAGGACTGGTGGTGATCATCCGAGAGATGGACGGCGGCAGTCTGGCGCGGCGACGAGAGGTGAGTGTGTGAGCAAGACGGAGTGAGACGGAGTGTATCGTATCCAAGTTGAACGATGGCCGGGGAGGGAGTTGCGAGAGATGATAAAGATGAGACGGAAGCCGACCCAGCAAGATGATGTCTCGGATGGTAAGTTTAATGATCAGACAGGTTCAAGCCGGTCCCGAAGGTGTCGAGGAGGAACACGCAGACGATCCATACGGAGCAAAAGGCCTTTTGGACGCGGGCCCACCGGCGGTGATCCGGAAAGGAAGGCGAGACCCGAGCTAAGTTAGGGCGCCGTTGGTGTCGATGCGGCGGACGGTCCAGAGGGGTGGCGTACGGGCATGCTTCTCGTATGGAGCCGTATTAGGTGAGCGACGCACGCGCGGATAAACGAGCGGACGAGCTGCTTAATAAACGAGACGCCGGCCGGAGAGCCCACAGGGGAGCATAAAAATTAAACTACAGGGCGAGACGCAAAGACGAGATCGGAAAAGGCCAGGTCGATTCCGCAATCGGCAAGATGGGGATGGATCGCAAGGTGGGACAAGGCGTGGAGATGGCTGATGAGGAATAAGCGGGAGGTTTGACATGGGGGTGCGCGCAGAGAAAAAGGGCGTGGGTAATGCACAGATGGGGCAGGGGCACAAGGGGGGTGGTGTAAGCCAGGTACCTTGGCTCGGGGCGATGGCACCTTTGAGCCACATGTATTCCCGCGTCCGTCCCACATTCCCCACAGATCTCCAGCTGTTTGGGTGTCTCATCAAGCTCAGGACCTGCGGCGGCAGCGTGGTTGAGGACATCCGTCGGCCGGCATTATCTACTTTGGGCGTCCTTTAATTTTCAACTATTCCAGATGCCAAACACCTTGACAGAGTACATTTAATCTGATAATTTCTCCATCAACGGAGCGGCCCTCACAGAACGCGCTCATATGGCGATCTCAGGAAGGTGCATCAACGCCGTTGCAAAAGGTCCCTTCGGCGTCGGACCAATGCTCGCCTCCCCCACCGGGAACCCCATTATGCCCAATTTAGGTGCTGTTCCAGGCCAGGTACTGGCATGTTCCCCAGTGGGAAGGAACTTTTTTTCCGGGATCGCCACAGATGATTGGTCAGTTGGCCGGATGTTACGGCACGCCGGCGCCCCATGCCATTATTACAGGTACTTTTTGCGACATGCGGCGCACAAAAAGACCATCGTTCCTGCTGTTGCGAGCGGGCAAAGGTTAAACGCAGGCAGGCACGATGCGCGAATCCATCGAGTCTCCATGTAGGGGCCCTTTGGCGGATGCCTTCTCGGTCCCTCCGCAACATCGACTGAGTCTGAGTCCCCTGATGGGCCCCTCCGTTTCTATTCTGCTGCCTAATTAGCGTTGGCCACAGTCTTGGAGAGGTCGTCTCTCTGATCTTGAATCCCACCCCCACAGACGGGCTATCCCTTCAAGGGAATATCTCCGGACGCCGCTTTGGTCGACGATGACAACAACTCGGCAATACGGCCCAGACGTCGCTTGTCCGGCACCGACATCCGCGTTCGTCCTCGAGCCTGGGGCCTCACACCACAGCCTTCTCACCGAGTGAGACAAGGCGAGGGAGAGGAACTCGTGATGCGGCAGGACGAGCACCGTGGTTCTCCGTGTCCTGCTGCCCGGCCATTTGGACGGGGGCATTATCTCGCCTCGGGCCGATCACAACCCAAGTGGGCCGCGCCGACCAAGCGCCCGACAATGCTCGATGTCACTTGCCGATGCTCGGTACTCGAAGTTGGGGGCATCTTGTGGGACCTTCGATTCACGCAGTGTCCGCAAGCGTTGCCGAGTTGGACTTGATCACCAATCCCCTCGAGGGGTCCCGAGCAGACGGGAATCCAAGCCTTGGCGGCATCTCCTGAAAGGCAACCCCCACAGGCTTCTCGCTTTGTGGAGAGCTCCTTTCTGGCACCTGGAGGGGAACGTTCCATTTTTCTGGATGCTCCATTACCCGCTAGCGCCTCCGCAGTTTCCAATGTTTCCTTGCTTACTCCCCGTTCCCTAAATAGCGGACTGACTCCCACGGCATAGTTTCGCCGACGATCTCCGCAGCAAAAGGTCCCTTTGCATCGCGCCTCAAATTTCGGCGGACCGGGGTTTGCCGTTCGAGACTGGACACCCCCCACCCGTATTACGCCGGGACCTTTTGTTAAAGCGACCTCACACAGCTTTCCCGCCCGCTCAATAACATCGTCGGAAATTTACACAAAGCGGGTCTCCGAGGGGGCACAATCCGTCTGCATGCGACGCACGGGTGAGTGACTCGGTTCCAGCGGTATAAAAGGGGCCGGCAGAAGCCGGCGCATCGAGGATGCTGGCGAGCTTCGCAGACACGGAGTGTCGAGTCACAAGCAGAATCCACTAATAACAGAGCCATTGCTTTCCTCGGGAATGGCGAGGTGTCGAGCTTGCAATGCGCAGTCTCCGTCTTGGCCACGTGAAATCCCGCGCGCAACTGCTCCAACGCTCACCTCGTGGGTTGTGGGACTGTATAACCCCAGATTTCGCGAAACAAAAGGCCGTTCGTTTCATGCCAACCGGCCGACGCCCGCCGCCCCGCCAAGACGGTCCCTCCCTGCCAAGGAGCCATTCGGATCCGAGACTCCGTGAACAACCCCCCATCGGCGCTTCATTCCTAAATATAACCCGAGACCCTCAACCCTCCACGATGCGAGTATCAAGTTCCCTTGCCGCGTCGAGGCAGGGTGCCGGAAGCCGCCAGGCCCAATGCACTCCCCCCTTACCATGCAATGACTCGGAACTTTCCCGCCCGCCTGGGCGCGCAGGGTCGTGGGGGAACAAAGGTCCGGACGCCGGGGCCCAGGACAGGAAGGTCCTCGGCGCCATCTGGCGTTTACGGACGGACGGGCCCGCCGCCCACCCAATGGAAGGCGCCCAAAGCCTCCTCGCCAGTCGCCAGTCGCAAAGGAACCTACTCACCTGCAGCCTGCAGCCTGCGCTTTCTCGGGCGCAATGCTGGCACGTGGTTATGCGTCTCCCGGGGAAGCCCCGGGTCCCGGCTGTGTGTGGGTTTTATGTAGAGAGAAGCCCCCGCCCCCCGTTGTTGTCGCTGCCAGTAAACGCAGACGGAGTTCTCGGGACTTTTGCTCGACGAGTTCTTTTGCAGGTAGCCCGCATGCCGAGTACTGTGCCCCTGCGATGGGTAGATATCCCTCGCCGTCTCGGCATCTCAGGCACACACACGTAGATTCAAGCGCATGGACGACGTCGCGGAGCGCCGCATCCAGAAATCACATCACGAGAGCGAATACAGAGCACCGCAGCAACGGACATCAAAAGTCGTCAGTTAATTAATCGTGATCCCCGAGCACCCCCCCCCCCCTTCCCCCCAACCCCCCCGTCTACCAGAAACCTAGTTTACACCGTTTCCGACCTCCCGCGCCCAAATCAAACAAACAAGACCATTCTTTCATGCCGATACCCCCTCCCTCCCCTTTTGACCTTTTTGTTTTCCAGCTGCATTCGCGATTTGCTGCTTGCTAACCATTTCGCCTGCTATCATCAAAACCGAAACCATTGTCTTCTTTCTTCTCTCTTCCCTCATTTTCTTCACCCCTATTCCTCCCGTTTCAACTCCTTCCCATTGCCGATAAAAATGCAAGACGATCCGTGAACATGCCGACGGGTGTGATCTCCTTCCCACAGTACAATCAAAGATGGCGGTATAAAGAGTATGCGTGTGAATGTAGGGAAGGATAAGTATGTAGTCGAAGAAGAAGTCCTTAGGAATTAGACCAACGCCGCCCTGTCCAGCTGCTCGGATAGGATGTTTTGCTGGACAGCCCCCGCCATGTCACCCGTCGATCATCGCCCGCGTATACAAGTGAACTCGTGAGGAATAGGAAAAAAGATGGGAGAGGCTATGAGCCTCTAAGTGAGGGCAGAGACCGCAGTCAGTCGATCGCACTACGCATTGGCGGGCTGCGTGCTCTTCCCCCGGGGCGCACCGCCGCCGCGGCCGCGCGTCGAGCCGCCGAAGGGAGCCTTGGGGCCACCCTGGCTGCCGGCGCGACCGCCGTCGTAACGCCCACGTCCTCTGCCAGAGGCACCGCCACGGTTGGCGGCGTACTGCGCGCCTCCGTACGCAGTCGACTTCGGCCGGCGCTGCTCCACGAGAATGTTCTCGCCGTTCACGGAGTGGGGGTTCGCAGCGACGGCGGCCTTGTAACCCTCGGGAGTGGCAAACTCAACAAAAGCGCAGTTCTAGCGAGGAAGTTAGTCGCTGTAGTCATGAAGCGCAATCCAGCTTGGTATGGTGACGCTTACCTTTTCCCTGTTGATGTCAAAGTAGGTCAGGGACCCATAGCGGGAGAGGGCCGCCTTGAGATCGGCATCCTGGACCTTATCCGTGACATACTTGACATAACCAAGGGTGCCTTCCTTCTCGGGCTGCGCGGCCGTGGGTTGAGGCTTGCTCTGTCGCTTCGAGTCACCACCTGCCGTCTGCCACTCGCTCGCGGGGCCCGCGGAGGGCTCCTGGGCAGCCGGGCCAGGCTCGCCTCGCTGCTGGGTAGGAGCCGCCTTGGGAGCAGCGGCAGGGGCCGGGGCCCTGGCCTGTGCAGGCGCAGGGGGAGTCCCCGTCTTCGGAAGGGCCGGCGCGGGTCGCGCGGTACCAGCCGCAGCCGCAGCACGGCTGGCCCACGTCATAGGCTTGGCGGGCTTCTCGGGCTCGGGGGCGGGAGGGGCAGCGGCAGCGGCAGCGGCAGGAGACTTAGGCTTTGAGGCAGATGGGGTGGGGGTAGGCTCATGAGGCTTCTCGGGGGCCTTCAACGCCTCCTCAGCAACCTCCTTAGCCGCGCCAGACTCGGAAGGAGCGGTCTTTGGTGTGCCCTCCTTCGAGGACTCGGTGGTAGCATCCTTCGCGTTGTTGGCGGCGGAAACCTCCTCGGCCTGGGCGACCTCCTCCAGCCTCTTGTCTACCAGGTCAGGCTCGGGGCCTGGGGACATGGGGGCAGCGGACTCCTCCGGCTGCTCCGCCTTGGCGGCCTCGGTAGTGGCCGGCTCAGCGGCGACAGGCTCGGCAGCTACCGCCGCAGGCTCATCAGCCTGGGCCGCTTCCTGGGTCGCAGGCTCGGGTTGCTCCTCCTCCTCATCATTGATGTACCTCCAGACATCGTTCAGGACGAAGTATCCAGAAGGCTGCTTGGCAAGAACGAAGGTCTGCACGAACTTCCTCGGGCCGGGGACGGTCTTGGTGGAGGTCTCGCCGATAACCTGGATGACGATGTTCTCGAAGGATGAGAGGGAGTCCACGTTGGACACCCGGACCTTGCACTCCTGGAAGTCGAGCTGCTTGATGCGTTCTTGGATGGCCTGTCGGCGGATTAGAGTTAGGCAAGACGTCCTAGGCAGGTTTCAAGGGAGCGTAAGGTAGTTGCATACCTGACGGCCAACGGAAACGTTGGCAACCTCAGCTTCCGAGCCGTAGACAAACTGGGAGCGCTTGCCGTAGAAGAGCTATTGATGGGCCCCGTTAGCATTGACTCTTTCCGTCACCCTGGGCGGAAGGAGCGACATGGTGTGACGTACGTGAAGCTTCTCCGGCGACTTGCTCAGCGTGGTGTAGTACTGTTCGACAAAGTACCAGCCCACCTCATCCTTACTGAGATCGTGGTTGGCCCCACCCGAGGTCGACTGCTCGGGGATGCCCTCGGCACCGGAGGCGTAACCCTCAGAAGCCTTGTACTGCTCTTGGTGGTGGAAGTTGCCGTTGGTGGTAGCCATCCTGAAGAGTCCCAGTGACGCGGGGCGGGTTACCTATGGCTTCTTATGGTATCGAGATGGGACGAAGGTCGGTAAAGTTGATGGCTGAAAAGAATCAGAGTCGCGCCGGCGTGTGACGGCGTGAGCGTGAAGTCGGATTAGGAATCGCGAATCGGGGAAAAATTAGTGATGGCTGCTGCGGCGTGCGGGCAGTCCGATGGCGGAGCGAGAAGCAATCGCGAACTCCGGAGGCGAATAAACAGGAAGAGTAGAAGAGAGTGAGAGCTCGGGATGAAGGCCGAAAAGAGGATGATGGTTCGCGCAAGGGGTGGAGATGGGAGGGATGATAACTGGATGCGGGGCGGCGAAGAGTCGATTTCTGAGGAATGGTGGGAGCGGGTTTTGCTGGCAAGAGCGATGCGAAAAAGTGTGACGAGGTACAGGCTGCATCTCGTCGTCAACAAGCAGCACCTCAGCTGTGTGGGTGGGTGGCCTGCTGTGGCGCACCGCGTGTGGTGGGCCTGGCCGTGCTGCTGGTGGGTGGTCCGTGCATAAGCTCCGGATTTTTGACATATGACGGCAGCTGCAAAATGAACAGAGCTAGCAAGGTAAATTAGGGTTCATCCGAGCTTCGATGACAGCAAGACCTTGAAGGCCCCGAGTAGCATCGAGTCCAAGCGCCAACGGGAACCCTTCACTTACGCGACAGCGAATGGCGCCGAATCGCCCAACGTGCCTCCCGACCGTCTCGACACCCCCTCGCCGCCTCTCCCTTCGCAGCGAGCTCGAGTAAAGTTTCGAAATGCCGTCGAAGTCGAATGCGCGAAAAGCTGCCCCCGCCGAGGAGGACCGTCCGGCGCCGGTCCCCGCGAACCCGGAGCGCGCCCAGGTCTCGGTAGATTGGATTCTGGCCAAGAACCGCGGCGGCGGACACGCCAATCGCCAGCGCTCGTTTGAGCGTCGCTGGAAGTGGACTGCCGCATTCTGGGCGTGGATCCTCATCATCCATGGCATTGGGATCCTGCTCTTTACGAGCGGCTTCCTCCTGACGAGGCTGGTTCTCGACGACCAGTCCGAATGCAGCATCCCTCCAATTGACCTGTCGGGCTCCCACATCGGCCCATGGGAAGGGCGCGGGACCGTTGATGGTGGCTGCTGGCATCCCAAGTCCTTCAAGAAGGCTGTCGTCATCCTCATAGATGCGCTGCGATACGACTTCACCGTTCCTGCTCCCGCTTCAGAGTTGCCGCAAGAGTTCCACAACGCCTTGACATTCCTGCACGAGAGCGCTGCCGAATCTCCTCAGAATGCGTTCCTCCGTCCCTTCATTGCCGATCCGCCGACTGCGACGCTCCAGAGGCTCAAGGGGTTGACAACGGGGACGCTGCCGACGTTCGTTGACCTGGGGTCAAACTTCGCCGGCAACAGTATCGAGGAAGACAACCTACTAAAGCAGCTTCGCGAGGAGGGAAAGAAGATCGTGCAGCTAGGAGATGACACGTGGTGGGCGCTTTTCCCAGACTACTTCCAGGCGAACGAGAGCCAGGCTTTCGAGAGCTTTAATGTCTGGGACCTGCACACCCTTGACAACGGCGTGCTCGAGCGCATCTTCCCGCTCATGGAGCCGGAAAAGTCGGACTCCTGGGACCTCCTCATTGGCCACTTCCTGGGGGTGGATCACGCCGGTCATCGCTATGGCCCGGATCACCCCGCGATGAATGCGAAGTTGACCCAGATGGATGTGTTCATCCGCCGCCTTACTTCTATGATTGATGATGACACGCTCCTGGTCGTCATGGGCGATCATGGGATGGACGTCAAGGGAGATCACGGCGGTGAGAGCGATGATGAGGTCGAGGCAGCTCTTTGGATGTACTCCAAGCAGCCATTCTTCGGTCGAACAAATCCCGAGTTTGCTATCCCGCCGGCGAATGCAAAGATTCGCCCCGTGAATCAGATCGACTTTGTCCCTACCCTGGCCCTTCTCCTTGGAATCCCCATTCCATTCAACAACCTGGGCCGGCCGATCGAAGAGGCATTTGCCGGCAAAGACGGGAATTCGTGGGCCAACCTGGCGGCCGCTTCTCGGGTAACGGCGGCCGGGATCAGGAGGTACCAAGACGCGTACTTCGCGGCGAGGGGGATAGATCAGGATGTGTCTGCGACCTCTCCCAGCGCCCTGTGGAAGGCAGCGGATGCCCTTGCGGGATCCTCTCGTAAAGCTACGGGTGCACCAAAGGAGACGTATGACGCGTTTATCTCGTATCAGGACGAGACTTTGCGGGTGTGCAAGAGCTTGTGGGCAAGCTTCGACGTCGCCCAAATGATCACGGGCCTGGTCACGATGGCGCTTGGCGTCGTCGTCTTGCTCCTACACATCTCTAGCATGGGCAGCCACACGGCGGCTGACCAGCCCGTCAACCCGAATCTTGTACTTCACAAGCGCATCGTTCTTCATGCGGTGTCGGGGATGACTATTGGCACCACCATTGGTGGAGCGCTGTACCTCGGCCCTCTCGCGGACTCCTTCGACCCCCTATACGTTGCCGCTTCTTCGGCTCTGGGCAGTCTAGGGGGCGCCTTGGTCTGCCTCGCAACGCAAAGCAAGGCCCTGTCGAATTTGGTTCCTACGTCGATATGGGGCTGGCTTTCTGTGATGTTTACGGTCAGCCAGTCGGTCGGCTTCGCGGCGAACTCCTTTACGATCTGGGAGGATTCGATCTCGCTATTCTTCCTCACGACATTTGGGTTGGTGTCGGCGGCCATGTCCTTCCGGCTGCCGAACCCAGTTGCGCGCGGCACCTCCTTGATTCATTCGATCATCTTTGTCGTCCTCGCTCGGATTGCGTCCTACTCCAAGTTCTGCAGAGAGGAGCAGATGCCGTACTGTACGTCGACGTACTACGCCTCCGTCACATCGTCGACGTCGTCCATCGCCCAGCTGGCGATCCCCTTTATCACGACCGCATTCCTCCCCCCGATTGTCCTGTCGTACATGAGGAAGACCAGGTCGGACGCGGCGTGGGGGAAGGACTGGGTGAGCAATGCCTTCCGCGGTCTCCTCTGCGTCTGTGCGGCATACTGGGTCCTCGACGCCGCCGACAACGGCGACTGGTTCCCGGACCTGCCCGAGTCCCTCCTGAAGCACGTGAGCGTCTACGTCGCCATCGCCGTCCTGGCGGCCGTCTTCATCGCGGGCCCGCTCATCTTCACATACGGCGCCCCCCTCGTGACGTGGAGGGCGATGTCGAATAGCGCCGGGGTCAAGAAGACCTTTGTTGAGGGCTATGACAACGCCTTTGGGAGCAGGTACCTGATGCTCCCCGTGACGTTCCTCGTCGCGTGCATCCTCCTCTCGAAGCCGATGGGTGGCGGGGCCCTCGGCCTGATGCTCTGGCAGATACTCTGCCTCGTCGAGATACTCCGCGCCAACGACATCGCGTCGGAGCCCGTCGGCCCCGTCGTCCTGGGGCTGCTTGGCAACTTCCACTTCTTCACAACGGGCCACCAGGCGGTGCTCAGCACGATACAGTGGGACAGCGCCTTCATCCCGCTCTTCTCGGTCAGGCTGCCGTGGAGCGCCCTCGTGGTGGCGGTCAACACGTTCGCGGGCCAGATTCTCGCGGCGGTCTCGCTGCCCCTCATCACGACGTGGCTCGCGTCGCCCGACACCAAGGGCGTGCTGGAGGGGGTGAGCAGGTCGATGGCGGCGTTCGCGTCGTACTTTACCGTCCAGTCGCTGGCGACCATGGCGTGGGCGGGGCACCTGCGGAGGCACCTGATGCTGTACCGGGTGTTCAGCCCGCGGTTCATGATGGCGGCGACGGTGTTGTTGGTGGTGGATGTGGTGGGGATCCTGGTGACGTTGACGGGGATGAGGCTTAACACGAAGGTGATCAACAATGTGTTTGGATACCCCGATTAAGGGGCTGCTGCGATCGTTTGTATTATAAAGGCATGTACAATTAGACTGCATCGGGGAAATATTCCAAAGGGGGACCTCTCGTCTCGAGGAACCGCCAGCAAGGTCATCAAACTTCACCCCCTATTTATTTCCTCAACTTTTTTGAATAAAGATAAATAATTTGAAATAATATAAAAACACGCAACGCACATTAGTAAAGTACATACTTACTATATATGCTGGATTAATCGCATTCGCTCTATGCTCAGGGTTCACGGTGTTTCCCAGCGACGCTGGGAGCGGGAGCAGATGGATCACACTGCCCCCATGAAATGTCACTGTGATGAAGAGATCCCCGCCAAGCGGGGCGTCCGGGTGCTGGATCGGCGCAAGTACCCACCCCGGGAAATTCGGGCGATGGGTACTTCCACGCTTGTGCACCACTTTCAAGACATGTCGTAATCCCCCGATCCGGGGCCCCCCACTGACACCCCTCGACCTTTCCGCCTAAACAAACTCCCGCATCGTCGCGAGACTCTGGCCTTGCTTTTAACCTCGACATCGCACCGCTCCCCGAACTATCTCTGAGCTCGCATCAACAGCAGCGCGTAGATCCTGGGTCGCACTCGACCGGCAGGACCATCCGGCATCCCGCAAAGACCGAAGGCGCCGACGTCAGAAGCCCACAGCCACAGCCGCCAAACCTACCAGTTTCCGCTCCATGCCTCCGAATTAACGACCGATAGCTCACATTATCCGGCCCAGCGATAAGCCTCCATCATGGCGTCGGTGACCTCGCTAGACAAGGACCTGCGCAAGATGCGGCTGGAAAAGTACACTCCAGCCGCCGCAAACGAAGTGCGCAACTGGATCGAGAGCGCCATTGGCGAGCGCCTCCCGTCCTCCGACCTCCTCGAGGGCCTCAAGGATGGCGTCGCGCTCTGCAAGTGAGCAACCCCCCCAATGCGACAGAATCCCCCGTATGCTAACCACCCGCAAGGCTCGTCAACCAAGCCGTCCCACCCCCCGGCATCCGCTTCAAAAAGTCGACCATGCCCTTCGTCCAGATGGAGAACATCTCGCTCTTCCTCCGCGCGTGCCAGTCCCCGCCTCTAAACCTCCAGCAGCACGAGCTCTTCCTCACCGTCGACCTCTTTGAGCAAAAGGACCCCGCGCAGGTCCTCCAGTGCCTCGGCGCCTTCAGCCGCGCTGCCCACCAGCTCAACCCCGCCGCGTTCCCGAACCCCATCGGCCCCAAGGCCCGCGGCATCATGAGCCCGCAGAGCACCGGGCGGCCCGCGACGCCGCTGCGCGGCCGGGGCGAGTCGAACGCCAGCAACACGTCGTCGGCGTACGGCAGGGTGCAGCGCACGGCGATGGCGCCGGCCGGGACGGGCGACTCGGGGTCTGGCCGCCGGAGCCCGGCCAAGAGCCCCTCGAACGGGTCCACGTCTCCCAGCGTGGCGGTTAGCAGCTGGAGCCGCCGGGAGCACGAGGGCAGCACGGCGCCGGCGTGGAACATTGCGCAGTACGGGTACATGGGGGGCGCGAGCCAGGGGAACCTGGGCATCGCGTTCGGCGGGCGCCGGCAGATTACGGGCGCGGCGCCTCAAGTGCCCAGCCTGGCGGACAAGGAGCGCAGGCGCAAGGAGATGGCGGCGGAGGAGGAGAAAAAGAGGCACGAGGCGGAGGGGGCGGAGAGGCGGAGGGTAGAAGCGGAGGAGGAGAGGGCGAAGATTGATGAGGAGCGTATGTGGGAGAACGAGACGCGCAGGGCGAGGGAGGAGGAGAGGAAGAAGGTCGAGGAGGAGAGGCGCCAGTGGGAGGAGGAGGAGCGCATGTGGAGGCTCACGGAGGAGAAGAGGCGCAAGGAGGAGGAGGCGGCCGAGGCGCGGCTGGACAGCGAGAGGCAGCGCGCCAGGAGCCGGAGCAGGGGACCCCTGAGGGGCCAGTTCTTGAGCCAGTACCAAGCCGAGCAGGGGGCCGACGACGGGAACGGCTACGCCAACAGGGTCAAGGAGCTCGAGAGGGAGCTCGAGCTCGCGCGGCAGCGGGAGCAGGAGTACGAGCGCGAGCGGCGGGGCGTCGCACCCGAGGCACCACAGGAGGAGGAGGAGCCGGCACCGAAGGCGCGGGCGAGGTCGCGGAGTCGGCTTGGGGAGCCGACGCGGCAGGACTCGTGGATCAGGGGCCAACGCGAGGTCCTTTCCGTGTCGCCGAAGCCACAGCAGCGGGCCCCGCCGCCTAGGTCGCCTCAGCCACCGCTCCCGCCGCGGTCGCCGCAGCCGCAACAGGCTGCGTTGTCGCGGCCTCTGCCGGATCCCACGAGAGTCAGCTCCCCACCCGGCGGCCGGCCCCTCCCTAACCCCGCTGCATATGCGTCGCCCCCCTCGGCCTCGCCCCCCGCGCAGCAAACGCGGAGCCCCCCTCCCCCCACGAACCGCACAGGCCGCTTCCTAGCCTCGAACCCCGCGCCGCAGCCGGCCGCGCCACAGACGACTTACTCGCGTGAACTAGATGCAACGGCCGAGCACGACGCCGAAGACCGCCGGCGTGCACAAGCACAAACGGGCGCCAAGGCAGGCGGCTGGGCCTCCAAGTCGCTCCTCGAGCGCGAGATGGAGATGGAGAGGCAGAGGCAGAGGGAGTGGGAGGAGGCACAGAGGGAGACGGCCGAGGTTGCGGCTAGGGGTGGGGGTGAGGCGGTCGATGGGATCGGCGGCAGGTGGGATGTCAGCCAGTGGTCGGGTTTCACGGGGGGTGATAATCAGAACCAGCCGGGGACAGGGATCGGGGCGGGGAGGAGGCAGATTGCAGGGCCGAGGCCGTTGCCTGAGCTACCTAGGTAGGGTGGTGGTGTGATTGTTTCGTTTCTGGTTCATAGTTTATGGGATATAGATTTTACAGGGTTGTGGTTTGTTATCTGAGGTCTGTTCCCATGTAGGGGCATGGCCAGCGAGAAGGCAGTACGCGCCTACGTGGCTCTGAGCGCGAACCTGCGCACGTCGTACGGAGTCGAGCAAGGAGCCCCTTGGAAGGGGCATTCTTGCTCCATTATACACGTGACACCTAGCCAGCGGGCATAAAGCAACGCCCTTCGACGTTCCTACAAGGCAAAAAAAACACATGTCGGCGACCCCCTCAACCCCATGGGACCAAAAACGCCCCACGAGCCCAGGCTTAAACCCAGAACGCGAGAGAAAAAATCGTCGATATAAATTCCTTCTAGCACACAACTTGACCGACGGTAAGTGGGACGTCCCTAAGAACAAGATTTACAATCGGTTGATTTATGGTGCGGAAAAAGTGTATGGAGAAGAAAGAAAAAGACGAGCAGGAGACTGGGATTTCTTTTTGGGGTGAGGTTGAGGTGAGGTTGTGGCACGTGACCTGCTCCTTTAAATTTCTCGTATTTAAGACGTCGCGCCTGCGGGGTGTTCTGAAATTTTCTTCCGCGTCTTGATACCAAGTCCGAGAAGCGAGCCTGCGAGGACATCTCCTGTCAACATTGGAGTTCTTACGAGTGGCATGCGTCTACTTTGGCACACGTCTCTACGTCTGCGCAAGTGCGCACCTTTTGACCTCGATTTAATCAGTCGAGGCAGACGGCGCCGAGTCTTCACATAGAAGCACGCAGCAGACCCTCGAAGTCACCTCTGCTCATCTCGCATCTCGCGACGCACCTCTCTCGCTGCTTTTAGCAAAGCAAGCGAAACCCCCACGATTTGCCTACACCTAACGGCCGTCCATCCGCTAGGTGTTAACTTGATTCTTATTCGCAAGTGGGAGAACGAAGCAAACGGTCTAGACAACCGGTCCGCTCCACCCTGGCCCCGCGGGAAGTTACCCACGCGGGAGCCAGGACTAAAATCGGACATACATTTTCCTCGTAACTACCATGCGTGCTATTGTTACAATACCACTGGTTTCCATACGTTCGTCGTTTATTCGTATTCATAGCAAGATACATGACATAGCCGAAACGCCGTGCAGGGGAATTCCGTAATCCAACCCGAGTGTCTATGTACGAGCCACACAGCTGGTGCAGGCTCACGCCTGGTCAAAGATGTACTTCTCGTCCGTAAAGGACAGGAGGAACCGCGAGACCAGCCTCCCGGTGTAGTTGACCGCCACGTCCCGCGGGAACGGGTGGTTCTCCTGGGTCGGCAGGATGGGGTCCATGGTGAGGTAGTCCAGCTCGCTCCCTGCGATCGTTAGCCTCGGCACATGCTCCCTCGCGTCGAATAACAAGAGGAATGGGAACGAAAGGAGGAACAAAACACGGGGAAAGCACTTACAGCTCGGCCCCTCAATCAACCCCCTCAACCCCTCCACCAACCCCAGCCCAGCCTCATCCAGCTCCCCGCCCTCTAACAACTCATCGTCCACGAGCGGGTTAAACGCCCTCGTTGACGCATCCTTACTATGCGTCTGATAAACCTGATGAAACTGGAACGCAAACTGGCTAAACGGCATCTTCTCAATCTCCTCGTTCACCCCCAGCGCAAAGCTCCTCTCATACTTCCTTTGCCCGTCCCCTCCCCCCCGCAGCCCAATCTCATTCTGCGCAACGACAAAGTTATCCGCCGCCGTCTCGACGCTCTCCATGAAGAGGCACAGAACGAGGAACGCCGCGAGGCACGGCGCCCACTCCCGGCGGGACTTTGGCTTGAGGGACTTGGAGAAGAGGTCAAAGACGTGCTGCGTCTCGCGCTGCATGAGGTCGTCCATTACGGCCTTGACCTGCCGGTTGAGGACGCGCGGCGTCACCCACGGGACGTGCTGCGGGACGAGGTTGGTGTCGGAGAGGGAGAGGATGCTGGGGCGAGTCATGCAGAGGTGACGGGTTAGGATGTAGTGCAGGGTGTAGATTGAGAGCGCCCTCCTCACGACCGTAGACTGGTTCCCGTTAGCCCAACAACCCCGACATAATTAGGAGCAGGAAGAGCGGGGGGAGGGGGGCATACCTCGGACTCCGCCCAGTACTTCTGCACAATCTGCAGTATCCTCCTCGGCAGTCCCGTATGCCGAGTCGTCTCCGTCAACTGCTCCGCAAAGGCCGGTTCCCCCAGTATGCTCTGCACGTACTCCTTGCACCTCTTCTTCACCTCGTCCCTCTGCGTCCCGCCGCCGGGGTCCAGCCCGATCGGCACCGCGCCCCTCACCTGCAGGTCCACGCCGCCTCTCTCCGCGTGCAGGTGCCAGTGCGTCAACACCTCCGACGTCCTCGCCGTGAAGAAGCTCGCGCCGGGGATTACCAGCACGCTCCGGAACCGCGGGCCGGAGAACAGCGCCACCTCGAACCTCCTCTCCTCGGTCCCCGCCATCCCAAACGCCTCGACGTTCTCCTCCAGGAAACTAGCCATCTCCTCCCTCCGGAAGTGGTTCCTCACGAACCCCGGGAACAGCACGGGCAGGAAATCCTGGAACTGCCAGCACACGACCTGCGGCACCGTCGTCATGAGCTTGACGCAGTTCCGGCACGGCCTCTCCTTGTCGCAACGCACCTTCCGACTGTGACAGCAGAAGCAAGCCCCGAGCCTGCGCACCTGCAGCGCGCTCTCCTTGGTCGCGTTGGCCAGCGGCCCCTTGCGGCCCTTGTGCGACGTCCGGAGCGCCTCCTCGAAGCACTCGAACGGGTTGGGCCGGCCGGCCTGCGCGGTAATGGTCGTGGGCGTCATGATGACGAACTTTCCTGCCTGGGCCTCGGGCGCGCTGGCTTTTTCCTTCCTCTTCTTCTTCTTTTCTACCTTGCCGGTCTGGACCTTGCGGACGGGGTGCGGCGTCTTGCTGGGGCCGGCCTGCGGGGATGGGGAGCTCTGGGAGGACGGGGTGTTTCGGAGACGGGGGACGGTTTTCTCCGCGGGGGCGATGGTGTCCCAGGATATACCATTGTCGGGGCGGAAGTCGGGGATAGGAAAGTCGGGCTGCTGGCGGAACGTGTCTAGTCCGTCTGGGAGGTTCACGGTGTTCTGGAAGTCGTCAAAGATGCCCATCTCTGCTCCCTCGTATTAGCGTCCGCACACTCTGCGCCTAGACCCGGGAGCCTCACCATTCAGCTGCTCATCGGTAAGAAGCAAGTCCTGCGGCGTCAAAAAGGTCCCAAACTGACCCGCGCCAGCATTCTCACCCACGCCCCCAAAACCCCCCTCCGCCAACCCCCCGCTCAAACTCCCACTCCCCCCTCCGTTCAAGCTCCCACTCGCTCCCCCTCCCAAGCTCCCACCCATCCCGCCGTTCACACTCCCCCCACTCATACTCCCCGCCGGAAACGGCTGGTCCAAATCAAGATAAAGCGGCGACTCGGCCGCGGGCATCTGCGCATGCCCCACGACGGCATACCCGTTCAGGCTCCCGCTCGCGGGGGACGGCAGGAAGCCGACGGAGGCGGAGCTCGAGTAGTCGAGGTACTGCCACGAGTCGTCCTCGCTCGAGGGCGTGCCGGTGAGGTCGTAGGGGGAGGCGGAGAGGTTCGGGGAGGGGCCGTGCGGGGAGGTCGTGCTTGACATGGCGCGGGGTCGTCGCGGGGTGTCGGGGCGACGCGGATCGTGAGGGCTGGGTTGTGGGTTGTGTTGCGCTTAAGCGGGCGAGGTCGACTCTGAGATGTCGCTTGTGTCGCTGCTCGATCGGAACGCTGAAGCCACTTCGCAAAGCCCGGCACAGCGAAGCCACGATTAGATACAGCGTTTCAAAGAGATAGCGCGCTTTCGAAAAGTAAAATGAGATGTATAATCCCACGGTGAGAGCAACCACCGGCTCTCGAAACCCAGAAGGGAAAAAGGCACAGGATATTCATATCCCGCATCATCGCCAAATCGCCCCGACCGACGACCGCGGCGCTAAGCCAGAATAGGGACCGACAACACCGACCCGCACTGCCCCGCGCCAGCAGCCCGTGCAAGACGGTCCTCCGGAGTGGGTGGTTGCGCCTGCGTGCCGTTTGGATGTGCGTGGCCGGGGACATGCGCGTGGGCGGGTGCGGCGATATTACTGGTCGAGAGGACGCTCGGTGATGGATCTGGATGTGCCGCATATTGCGGGACGGATTCTTGCCCTATTACCGAGAGGCTCTTCATCGTGCGTTTTGGAGGAAACGGAGACGACCATGGCTCTGTTTGGGTGCCTTGCCTGGTGGCCAGGCTGTCCAACGGATGATGAGACCCTGGACGGTGGCCCAAGGGGTAGTGACCAAGACGCTGTCAAAAGGTGCCCGTCTCAGCTCAGTTCGCCCGCCTCACCGACGGCGGGGACGACCACCGAGCAGATACACGCTCTTATTCGCCGCATCACCTAGTCCTCGACGCACGACTGCTCTTCACATCTTGACAGTCCCTCACGAGGACTCCTTCCGAATCCGGGCCGTCCTATATAAGTGCCCTGTTCCCTCGCAGCTTATCAGCATGCATCCCGGTGCCCTCCCGCCTCACGCAGCCACATACCACGGCAGGACCCATTGCTTTGGACGCCACTCCTGACGCTTTGCTGCCGTACATTGGGCACCAACCTGCTCCTTCTGTCCCGGCTGGCTCGCTCGTGCCAGATCTCCGACTCAAGCAAAGCTACCGGGCCCACGGCTATCCTAGGCTCGAGTCCAGCCTGAGCCGCTCCTGTCCATCGCTCGCCAGTGTCTCAGCGCCGGCAAACACCTAACGCGCCGCCAACTCCGGTAGGAACGGCATATGATGCCGGTCAGTATTGATTAAGCATTCTGTGGATGTTGCTTGCGTAACCAAAAAGGGAAAAAGACACAAATAATTAGCGAACGACCGCTGGGATCCACGATTACTCGTATACCACCCGCAAGTATTCATATATTCCTGCACCTGGCGAACACTTCCCCCCAGGTAATCCGCCGGCGTCATAAGCAAAACTGGGGAACCGGTGAACAACCAACCCAGCCCGAAAGCAACGACTCATAAGCATATCAAAGACGAATGAACCTCCAAGCGAAACCCTGCCGCTCCAAAAAGCAAGAGCAAGCCAATATCCAAAATGCCAACCCGTACGCTCCAGCAAAGCGCTCCATCCTCCCACCGACTTCTCCTGCAACCCGCCGCTCTAGAGGATATCAAACCAAATCAACATGACCACCATTCTAACAATTGAAAACAAGAGCCGCATTAGCAGGAGGAAAAAGAGGCAGGGAAACGGGGACAAGGGATACCTCGAAACCGAAACGGATCTCGTCAAAGAAAACGTAGTGGCCTCCGTATACTCCGGCCACGTGGTCCAGCCCTTCCCCTAGAACCAGATATACCCTTAGACTGCAAAACACCTCGTAAAACGTATGAAAGCCGGGAAGACTCCCTCCAGCAACTATCACCTGTACCGCGCCGGCGCCCGATCCTGGATCTGCCTCTCTGTGGAGAGGTACAGCCTATCCAGGAAATCCATCGCCGCCGCATCCTTCAGGATCTTTGCAACCTGTATCCCCGCGGACAGCAGTTGCAGCATGTGCCTGTCGTCCTTCAGCGGCCGTCGCTGGTTCCGCGGCGCGTACCGCATCTCGAGAGAGTGTTCCAGCGTCGGCACGAACTGCTTGATCTGCCCGTTGTACAGCACCCGCGCGGGTATGCGCCTCTTGGTCGCTAGTCGCTTCAGAAGATACACCCACTCGACCCAGTCGCGGTCCTGCGCCCGCTCGACGGGCCGCGTGTTGGGCGCGAGGGGTATGGGGAACTGGTACTTCGCCACAAAGTCGAACGCGCACTGGGAGAGTCGCTCCTGCAACTGCCTCAGGATACAATCCTGCTCCTGGATGGGCAGGTTAGTAGGGAGGTGCGGAAGGTCCCGCTCCTGCATGGCGATGTACTCCGCCGAGGGCCGCTGCAGGAAGTGATGGGGGCCGTCGAATTCGTCCCGGTTGGACGGGCGTCGCCGGGCGTGTCGGCTGCCGATCTCGACACCGCCCCCTCTAGCACCGCGGTACCGGGACCCGGAGGGCGGCGACGAGCTCGCGTCGTCCTCCATAGAACAGTCTGACATGTTAGAACTGCCTATAATATCATCCACCGAATCTGTTGATGAGTACATGGCGCCCTTGGTGCTCCAGCCGGGCGGAGGTGATTTGGCACCGTTCAGGTGTCCGTAACTCGGTTGAGCTGCTGGGTGATAGCTAACTACGGGCGGTTGGCCTGGAGAGTAGTGTGTGGGTGCGCCCGGCAATGGAAATGCCGTCTCAACGCGGGTAGGTTGGCCGTGGCCGTGGCCGTTTACGCCCATGGGGACACCGTAGGCAGCACCGGAGAGTGACACGCTGAAGAATGATAGATGTTACCAACGCGGATCCTGCCAAGTTCTCGCCTCTATAGACCGACGCCGTCCGGCCATGAGGAGAGGGATAGCACCTAGAAAGCACAAAGTACTTACCCTGAAGGCTGCGAGTATGTCCGCCCGGGTGGGCTGTGAACCCTACGCATGTCAGAGTAAACTGGGCTAGTGATAAATTAGTCCATCTGCTCTGCCGAAGACCGTCATGCATCTGAGGATATTGGGACACCCACCTTCGCGTGTTGTTCCACGTCGTTGAGCCCGCACCCGGGCTCACTGTGCCGTTCCGGAATGCATCCGGTGGCGGAAACTGCATGCGGCTCATAATGAAAGGTTGAATGTATTGTCTTGTGTGGGGGGGGTTCTTCGGGTGATCGGCCTATATCCGAAGTGTGGATGGGGATCGCTGGCCGGTATATACAATCAGGTTGCTCCAAAACCCCACGAGCAGAGGGATGATGGGATCACTTCCACCCTTACAACTTCCAGAAGCTGTCCCTTCGCCACTAAGGACTAGCCGGGGTTAAGGCGAAGAAAGGGAGATAGAACACTCAAATCCAGGACTGTATCCTAACCCTGCTCCGTGGGGGATTGCAGGTTGAGGTTACAAGTAACTTGCCGGCTATAGCGAGCCGGAGAGTACAGCACCCGGTAGATTCCGGGTCCAAGGGAAAAGGTACGGCCGTTGGCAAGGTTCCGAGTCCAAGGGGATCAATCCTGGGGTGCGGCTCCACGGTACTCCTGGCGGCGAAACTCCGGGCGTATCCTTGGGTCTGTGGGTGGCTGGGCAGAGGTTGGCAAGTCCGTTGTAGTCGGCTGACTGACGATCGGGGCGCGGACAACTGTTTGTGCCTCGACTGTGACTATCATGAGCCTAAAAATGACAAGCGAGCCTAAATGCAAGAGGTGGCGCAAACGTTAAGGCACGCGGCTCGTCTCCCTTCTCAGACTACAACACAGTGAAGTCTTGAGGAACTCGAACAACGGATTGAGGCCAGACGAGGCCAGACGGCATGGATGTCAGGTGAAGATGGGCAGCTGGGGGGTCCTTGGTGGGAAAACGGTAAGAAAACTCAAGATGTACTTGGAAGTGTGCGTGCGCGCGCAGACACTTAAATGGTGGGGTTATGTGGATGAGACGGTGGCTTTAAGACGAGGACACGAAATGTTTGTACCTCGTCGGGTTCCATCCTTCCACTTGAACCTCTCATCCGGCGCTGTGGAAATCCAGGGCTTGGGTGCCTGAAATTAGCTCACATTCGTAGCGCCGGTCATCTAGATTCGTCCCAACCCATCCGAGCCAAGAGCCGAGGTGGATGTGGAGTCGTCGGGCGCTACACCAGCATACCAGCTTCACCATACAGCGAGCACTCTTTAGAGAATGACGACGCGCGGGACTCCTCGTCATTCGCGGGGGGACGTGCCATTTCAGGGCGGGGAAACCAATTGGTTCACGTTCAACGCTGCAAACACATGGAGTAACGCCTGCTCGCGTTATTCGACGTCAGCAGTGAGGCCCGACGAAGGGTGCGCGCCCTTCAGGCCAGTGCGCCCCCTTGGATCCTGGATGGAAAGTATCGACGGTCGCCTAGCCCGTCCGACCATTGAGAAGATGCCAAACCTGTGCAATGGGTGACAGGACACTTATCCCACCACTACCAGCTGCACTTCGGGTTGGCAAGTTGCTGGTGAGAATGCGCAGTCCTTGCCGCGAACCGGCCGCGCCTGGCCGAAATTACTGGCTTGCCTTGAGCCACGATGCGATGCACCGGAGGAGCGCCAGTGCGGCCGGTGTCTGCCCAACGGGGCGGTTCGTATTAGTGGCGCGCCGGTACTCGTTGACGTGGGGTCCTGAAAAGCGCATGGCCAGACCCATACAAGGAAACTCCTTGTTGCGGGCGAAGCGGTGACGGAGGGTGCGACCCCGTAAACAAGGTTGGGCAGGATGCTAGTTTGCGCCTAATAAGTGGTGGGCTCCGAGTCGAGGAATATTATTCGCGGGCTAAAGGAATGTGGTAATAGCAGAAGTCGATAAATGTGTCGGCACATGCCCCCAGGTCAGCAATATCCAGGCAACTGTCCGCCGCATTTGTGGGAAGGCGGCTTTCGCCCTGCCTCCAGAGATGGCTTTAAACCTTCACTTCACTAGAAGCTCGTCATTAGGAATGAAGCGACAGGCTGCGGATGACAAGTTGCTCATGCGACGCGATCGCCCGGTGTTTGTGGGAAGGAATGGCGCGAAGCCAAGAGCCCCCAAGGCGAGACCGAGACCGAACGAGCGCAGGTGGAAAACGTCAAGCTTAAGTATTGGCTGAACGAGGAAACATGAGGCGAATCCTCGTGTTTCTGAAACTTGCACCAACACTTGCCGATGCTGCGAGAACCTTGCATTTTTCACCACCTGCAACATGTCGGTTAGTCATGCCAGTGGACAACGCGTGCAACTCACCCATCGAACATGCCGCAGAGAGCGAGGCTATCCCGTCGCCCGATCGAGAGGAAGGGGAATGGCATGTCGCCAGATGGTCAGGACTTCCCCCACACAGCGCTTCGCACCCACCTCATTCGCCCTTCCTTCGGCTCCCGCCGCCTCCCATAGCTGTACCCGATATCGCTCGCAAATCCTCAAAATCCGGAGCGTTTTCCTTCTTCTAGGTTGGACATCGATCAAGGACACCGGGATTCCAATCGATATTAGTAGCACGCGTGCCGTTGCCCTGCGCCCAAAGGAAGTGTCGAGAGCTCATCACCGTGGATATGAGCGGGGGGCGCGTGAGTCAGTCCTGCAAGACAAAAATGCGCGAGACACTTGTCACGGGTCTCTGGGCCAGCAGAGCCGTGACACCACTTCGCGCATCGAGCCACCTGGCTGTGGGGAGGCGAATGGCGGTTGAATGATGCCGGCTGCTGAGGCATTGGATCGCCTGCCTCTGCCTCCTCACCGCCATTTCATGGGTCAGCACCTGGATGGTATTCGGGACGGAGTGTGCTAACCTGCTTGCATGTCGGTCGACGACGAACGGGCCAGATGGAGGCTCTTCCGCGAACGAAGTTTTCGTGTTCCGCAGCCTCCACTCTTCCCGCCTTGGTTCAGCAGGACCAGGTCGTTGGATGAGGGGGCGCTGAGAGCCAAGCTGTCTTTCCCCGTCCTACCCCTCACTTTGATGATTCCATGGAAGGCAAGATGCACGATGCGTTGGCAATGCAGCGAGTATCGACGACCTGAGTGGCCCCGGCCGGACCACACCTGTTTCTCGAGCGCCGATAGGCTGGGAAAGGGGCGCTCTCACGCCCGGCCCCTCTTCTCGTCTTCGGATTGTTGGGCGGAACTGGTCAAGAATGCGGGAAGAAGCTGAACGCGCAGCCGTGATGGACAGAGCCGACCTATGATTTCGTGGCAGAGGCAATTTATGTGGGTGGAAACTTCGGCGGCCAGTGTGATGGCCCGTTTCACAGGCCATTCACAAAACTTGTCGTCCACTCATCTCCACCGGATGCATAATTGCAAATGTGATTACGGTCGACTGAGGATGCAGAAGTGCAGCAAAAGAGGGGCGAAAAGCAGGCATGCGCGCATCTCATACGTGGAAGGAGCCATCACGCTGCATGGGTTGATGAGATGGCAAGCATAACGCGTTTATGTGCTGGCTGGCCAAGCCGCGGATGCAACCCCGAAATGACCATTCCGGTGGTTCCTTCCTGGTGTCGGATCGTCGGCTGGCTCCTGCGCACCTTCCGTCTTTTCATCCTGGCCATTTAAAGTCGGCAGGTGCCCCCGTCGTGGTCCAACGTCGCTCTTTCCCTCATATTTTCCCAGCCCAACACCAGGATTCCTGCCCAACGCAACATTTTTCTCCAACCCCTCGATCCAACGCCTCGGTCCTTCACTTCTGTTCATATAAAACCCTCATCTGGACCCACTTGCCATTACTCTTGTTACCCCAGCTGCTTCTGTCACACCGTTACTTGAAGCGCTCTATTCCCTTCCCGACAGTTTGACCGCGGACTTGACTCTCCGTGTTCCCTGCGAGCACGCCCAACACACCAATTGGTGCAGATTTAATCTGTCTGTACCCAATTGCCGGATCCGTACACCCCATCTGGATTGCCGAGCCTGGTTTTGAAAGGACCTGTTTCTTCTTTTCTTCCCAAGATGCCTGGCTATAACCACCACCTTGACGAAGCCACGTCCCCATCTAGGTATTGTTTTCATTCTTTCAGTTCCTGGGAGGCCGTTTTTGTTTTTATTCGTTTTTAATGTTGTTTCGCTTCTCCTGTACGCTTTTCCTATGTCAGGGACGCTGTCCCCGTTCTTTCTGCCAGCTATTCGTCTTTCACCAAGGCCATTGCGCTCGACATCGATCAATACGTCCCAGGATTAGGCCATGGATTGGACAGGAGATACCCCAGGATTCCGGTTTTATGGGCTTTTGTCCTGTTCCGTTTGGAGAGCTTCTTGCATCGCTGTCTTGGACGCTTTGCGGTTGCACATCAAGAAATACATTCAACGTGACGGTAGGTCACGGTACCAATGGCGACTCACAGTAGCCAAGGTACTCCAGGATTTCCGGATGGATGGATCATTTCTCGACACTTCTCTTTTTCTGCCGTGGATTTTCTGCTTTTTGGACCTTGGAACTCGAAATGCCAAGATCGTTCGCTTGGTTGTCTCAGCCGCAAGCACCCGGGGTGCCTTTTGCTTCATGCAAAATATCTCGTTCTGCCTCAGCCATGACCATGGTTATGAGAACGGCGAAGATAGCGATCTAATCTGATTGCATGTGCAGCCGCACCTCTGGAATTCCTTGTCAAACCTTCTATCCCGCCGTGGAAACTCTTGGACCAACTCGAACCCCTGGATACTGGACCGTGGACCCTACTCTTCTTGCTGCCCTAGCCTGGATTGTCGATCTTGGAGATGCTCTTGGATACTGGATACTTTTCCTGGACCGCCGTGCCGTACATATGTACGACCCAACGTTGATCCTGTTGCCAATTTGACTACTCTGGACCCCAGCTTGGAAGCCACTGTTTTTTTTGGACCCTTGAATTTTGGCAACTTGACACCCTCAACTGCCGGTCTTTCGCCCTTTGTTCCCAGGTCTTCATTTACGTCTCATACGCACGCCACTCTATGCCCTGGATGCGACAACAATTGCTTGGCGTTGTTGTTTCTACAGCCTTACCGGACCTCACCTCCCGAAGCAACCTCGCGTGTGGATGACCACCCTGGCCAACATGTGTTCGTGATTCTGGATGCAGATGTGAAGTCTGAATTTTTAAAAAAAAAACTGGTTTGTGCAAGGATACAATCCTGGCGATCCTGTCGACTTTGACTAACTCGTTTGGCAGTGTCGAGCTGATTCAGTTTGGAAAGAGTTCTTTCCGAGTCTCATTTATTGTTCTTTTCTTTCCTTGCTTGCGGAGTCGAATCTCAAAAACAGTAGCAAAGGTAGTGGAGAAACAGCACACTAACCGCGACAGCAACAGTGAATTCAGTTTCGGAGGCGTATCCATGGTGCCCAGTTCCTCGGATATGTTTTCTCTTGCACACACAGGACCATCGGGGGACCACCTTGGTTCTCCGTGGGTTTCAACAGATGGTCAACAGCACATGAATGATTTTCATGGACATACCCAGACCCTGGGTGCCGAGGACTATTCTCTTGCCTATGGAGCCCCTACCCCTCCCCATGGAGCCGAATTGGACTTTGTCGAGGATTTCCGGAGCAAATGCGCGTCTCCGCGCCCGGAGTCTGCCAAGAGGCTATCGTGTGGCAGCCCAAGGATGTCCTCGAAGAGGAGGATTACCAAGTCCTCTTCCTCCAAGACGCAAACAAGAATTGCGCCAGCCCAGACGTCGACCGGCGTGTCGAACATGGGCTTGGCAGGTAATGCTCTTGCTTTCCATACCGGAGGTGCCCAATTCCTCGGCGCTGGCCAGCCCCTTTACCAGGACCCTGATCATGCCGACCCGCTGCACTCGCAGATGTACTACCAGGAGTCTCCATTGGGCTTGGATGTGGCGTCCATGCCATTCCCCGACCTCAACATGCACGTGGACCCAACTCACATGCAGTTCAACCCGGATACCAGCCTGACTGCCACGTCGTCTCCGCAGTCCCCCTGGACTGCCACCTTCACGCCACCTCAGTCTCCGCCCGAGGTAGATGAGCCTTGGTACCAGCCGTCTCTGGGCTCCTCTTCTGGAAGCCCGGACTCTTCACCGTCGGACTATGGGATGCCGCAACCGTACATGGGCCAGGATATGGGGATGCCAGGACTCGCCGGCGGTGACTTGTCTGCTGTCGCCATGTCCCGTGAGAACTCATACGCCATGCCCCAGGCGTCCCGAAGGCCGAGGTTGGACGGCGAGACTGCGAGGGACCACCACCTCTACAAGAACGCTACCCCCCAGGCAGACGGTCTCTTTCATTGCCCGTGGGAGGGAACCGCGGAGTGTCACCACAAGCCCGAGAAGCTGAAGTGTAACTACGAGTAAGTCGATACTTTCGCGGAGCGATTGCAGCCAAGTCTTCGCCGATAGCTAGCACCGAATCCATGAGCGACGGATACTAACACCTTACTCCCTTTTTTGTAGCAAGTTTGTCGACTCTCATCTTAGGCCATACCGCTGCAAGGTCGAGTCCTGCGCCGATGCCCGCTTCTCCTCCACTGCCTGCCTGCTCCGCCATGAGCGCGAGGCCCACCGCATGCACGGACACCAAGCCTACAACTGCACTTACAAGGGATGCGAGCGCTCTCAGGAAGGCAAGGGCTTCCCCAGGGCCTGGAACCTCAAGGACCACATGAGGCGTGTGCACAACGACCATGGAAACGGATCAGTCCAGGGTCAGGCCGAGGAGCCGCAGCCCAAGAGCCGCAGGAAGAGCAAGGCCTCAAGCACTGGCAGCCGCAAGTCCTCCAAGTCCATGCCAGTGGCGGACACTAGCGCCATGGACAGGGTGAACCAGGACTACATGGCGTGGGATGACTATTACCAGGCCCTCCAGGGTGTTGTCCAGCAGCTTGGGAAGCCCACGGACCCGGAGAGCCGTCGCCAGCTGAAGCGGGCCCAGAAGTACCTGGAGCAGATGTCGGATGTCTACCAGCGGGTCAACACGAACCCGAGGACCAACATTTAATCGGGCGTATCTCAACGTCATTCCGGAGACAGAATGATCTGTATGTGCCTTTCTTGGACCCCTTCAGAGCACGTTACTAACGGTATGGATGAAGAAACAATATGCCACCGGAGCTTCCAAGGACTAGGCTCTTCTGCAAGTGCCGAGGAGCCACCCCCGTCCCGGTGCTCCAGTCTCGGAGCCGGGCTCGCTAGGAATGATCGACTATTTCACCATGCAATCTACTGGAGGTCTCTCTTCTTTTTCCTTTTGGCGAGACGAGGCTCGCGCTGGGCTTTCACTGCCCGAGGTTGGGGTTCAAGCATACCCCCTTTGCGCCCTGGCAGGGTGAGCAGTGGAACAAACAGCTTCCGATGCAGGTCGCTCCGCGGATGGATTCCCCGACGGATGGAGATGACAGCGCACTCGTTGCATTCTCGCCCTCCGGGAGATGACCACCTCGGCCGAATTCAATCCCGCGGACACCACCATTCCCAACCTCGGATAAACAGCACGCGGGTTCAAGGGTCATTTTTCGATTCCGGCCAAAATCAGGCATTGAGCGCGGCACAAGGGCCTGCAGCCATGAATGATTTCCGGTCCGGGATTCCTTTACATTCCCACCCAGGGAGGCTCACGCCACTTTTATCTTCTTTGTGTTCTGGATATGATTATTCTTGGACTCCTTTCTTTTTTGGGTTGTTTTGGTTGTGTGTTTGGACGGGTTGAGGTTCATATATTTAGTTTCTTCTTTGGTTGCGTTTTAAAGTGCGAGAAATGGTGGGGAGGCGTTGGAAAGGAGGCAATAGGCTGTTTAAACCGGGGGAAAGCGGAAAGAAAAAAAGGAGAAGGGGATAAAGGGAGAATGGGAGGAAAGGTGAAAAAAAAGAAGAAAAAAAGAAAAACGGGTGTGAGGATTGGTGTCGTATATTTCTTGGGTAGTTGGCGAGACTTCTTATTCAACATATACTTTTCTCTTCATCGCATTTGTCTCTTTCTTACCGGACTATAGATAGTTATGGGTATGTTATCAGTCTGGTTTTAGATGCAGAGCAATGGCCTTGTCTGGGCTGGGTGTGCCGCGAATTTGTAGCTTTTTTGTCTGTCCTGAGCGGGTGGCGAGCTGGGATGGAACTGCTACACGATATCTGTTAGTCAATGTGTTTTATATGATAGAAAAGGAATGAGAAGGGATGCCGAGCTGCGCTTGACCGCCTTCGGCCAGATGAGCTTGGTACGGATACATCGTCTTGTGGGATTCCGACGGATGGCTTCGAGCAGTCTGCGATGTTTCCCCTGAAGTGAGGCTCAGGGAGCATCAACAAATGTTCCAGAAAGAGGAACTCCCGACTCCGCCTTGCCTATTCCTGCGGCCAACGGAGAGGGGGCTTATCCAGGACCGGCTGTGCCTGCTGTCCTCGCCATTGAGAAGAGGAGAAACAGAGCTTTGGAGAGTGAAGGGATGGAGCAGCATCGCGGCATCTCTGCTCTCTGGATCCGGGTCGAGGTTGGGGTGGGCGAGATGGAATCGAGGCGTCTGTGGGATCATGGAAGCGGGGCAGTAATGCGCCGGGGTCGTTGGGATGGATGCGAAGATTTGGTTTGCGGCCAGGCACACCTCCCTCTTCACCTACCTCTTCCGTGCCGGAAACGGGGCAGCGCCTACGGGGAGACTTGAGGCCTAGAGACGGGGGTTCGTAGATCCCACAAGATACGACGCCTGGGGGAGGACGGTCGCGACGAGCATATAAGCTTGGAACCTGGCCCTTGGCCCCAGGCACATGCCCTCGTATACAAAGGTTTTGGGACGAGGCCTCGAGGTGATGAATGCGATGCACCTGAACGGCTGAATACCTCAAGTAAGGAGCCCAAAGTGAAGAAGGCTGCGCCAGCATGAGGACGCTGAGATTGGGACATCGATTAAAAAGCCTCTCGTTGATAGTAGCTCCCCGTGGCCCTGACCTCAGATGAGGCCGGCAGATAACATCAGCAAGGGATAGAGGTTATAAATATACAGCCGATACGCTCGCTAGCTCAAGGGCCTCGCTTCCTTCTCCCATTATTTCCCCTTTCCCTCCCCCTCGGACCCTTCACAACACGGTACACGACGCAGAGCCCCCTTGCCTCCCCGCAACCCCATCACTTCCCCCTTCCGCCCACCCCGTGCCTCCTACCAGCTCAAAAACCCCATCATTCCTCACCGTCACCCCCGTCCCGCCCGACCTCCCCGCCAACCCCCGCGACACCCTCCCCACCTCGCACCCGTCCCGGCACATCACGTTGACCTTCTGCCCCCTGACCGCCCTCTCCCGCAGATACTCGTGGTAATTCACGCACCCTAGGGTATCACACCACGTCAGCGCATACAACTGCCGGTCCAGCGCGAGGCCGTGTGATACCGGGTCGATGGCCGAGAACCAGTTATAAGAGACGGGCCCCGCTCCGGCGTCGAGACCCCGCGCGAGCTTCCACCGCGCGTCGCACACCGCGCCGCGAGCCCGCTCCGGGATGTCCCTGTCGCCGAGCCTGGTTGCGGAGATCCCCGTGCGGAAGTGCACCGTGCGCGCGTGAGTAACCTTTAGACAGCGGCCCCCGTGCTCGCAAGGCTCGAACTTGATGGTGATGGTGTTACTGCCCTCGCTGACGCGCGAGAAGAGCGTCCGAGTCACCTCATGCTTGGCGCACTTGCCTGAATAGATCTCGAGACTCGGGTAGACGAGGCAGCCGCAGCGAGACGGATCGAAACACCGGAGCTCGGGGAGGATCCCCGGTGCGTACTCCGGGACAATGTACCCTGCGGGCCCCTTGCGCAGCTCGCGAACATGCGCGCGGAAAGCCTCGGCCGTAATGAGTCCATTGCCGTGTCCTGACAGGTCCAGGTGCGCCGTGTGCGAGGTCACCGCCCGGCGCCTGCCGCCCAGGCCCATCTCTAGCGTCGGAAGCACCGGCGTCCTCTTTAGCATGAGCTCCCTGTGATGCTCCGGCTCGTGGCTTGGATGGTGGCACATGAACCGGGAAACCACACCCGCGCCCTTGATAATGTCCTTGACCAGGATGGACTTGTGCTGGCACAGCCGCACGCGGCCCTCGAGCCCGATGCACACGCGCCTCGACCTGTCGATGCGGCGCTGCTCGGCTGAGAACAGCGTCGCCGAGTGGTCGCGGTTGCAGCCCGAGCAGTGCATGTAGTAGACCATGTGGCGGAATGCGGAGCGGACGAAGCCGAGGTGGCACATGCCGCAGTACTTGTTCCGGTTTATGAGTTGCGCCGTGGTGAATCAGTCGCCGCCGCTCGGCACCTCCTGCGCCGTCCAGGGGCCCCGCTCAAAGAAACCTTCCTTGTCGTGCATGTGCTTAAAGGACGCGGAGCAAAAGAGCCGAAGAAAGATCCTCGAGACCCGGCGGAGGCAGAACATGGACGCGGGATCCAGGCGGTCCATGATCTCGAGAAGCAGGTCCTTGGGGAGTCGCGAGAGAAGATGGCTGCGCGCGTTGTGCTCGACGGCAGTGGCGAGCAGATCTGGCGGATGGGGCGCCGACGCCCGGGCCGGGTTCGATGGGCATATGGCCTTGAGGCGCCCCTTGCCAGCCTCATCGCGTCTCGAGTTGGCGATGCGGCCTTGGCGGCTCGTATTCTGGCTCTGGCGCCGGGCCATGTTTTTGACTTTGGAGACTGTCCGGAGGATGTATGCCCGGAGGCTCGAGGGGCGATGGAAGGGTTCTTGTATCAGATAATCATGTGGACGCTGAAGTTACCCTTATTCCCATCTTGGAAAAGGAGACTGGATGAAAAGTCACGCTTATTCCTGTCCTGGAGAAGACCAGTCTGCCCGTTCGTATCGGGTATAGGATACCCATTGGCATGGGGGAGGCGCCGACCCTACCCGGTATCGACAGACATGGTAGGAAGCTGATGCCTCAAACGCAAACTGTAGGTAAACTGGGCATGTCCGGCAGGCGAGGCCCAGCCCACCTACCGCGGGGTGGGTTGGGTGAGGCAGGTGCTCGACGAAGCTTCACACTTATACCGTTTGGGGTAAGCTGCTCACTGAGTTTTGGGGTAAGCGCGGGTGGCAGCTGGAAAGGTAATCCCTCAATGTGCTGTGATGGAGGTTAAATTGGAACAGTGGCTAGCAATTAGCTGATATGAAAGGCGATCCGGGGAATTCGAGATGAGCGGCGGATAGGCGGCTCCAGTCGAGGGTTCCGTGAGTGGAGTTCCGGGAGGGGCCCGCCCGGGCCACCGCGCCCATATGATGGGAGAGAACGAATTCCGGTGTCAGAGATTCCGGCCCAGAGCCCGGCCCTTGCTTCCCTGGGCGACTCGCGGGGCAATGAGGGAAGTGCGTCTTTTATACTTCACCTTGACGGGGCCCCGGCTTCTTCAGCCACCAGGGCATGGCTCGGACTTGACCGCATTGGCGCTCCCGAGGCAGCATGCCGCGCCGTCAACTTGATAATATCATCCCTGGCTTTGTGCGTTGGCCCAGTCGACACCCAAGAACCCGGAGCTCCATCACGGCCCACTAGAGCCGTATCCGCCGAGAGAAGTGTCTCCAGCATTGAGCAAGCCGCCATTAGATAAGAAAAGCCATCGTGTAATACTCTTCCGGGATTCTCTCGCTGCGGGATGCTCTCCCAGTTGAGGCCCATGTCCGCTTGGACTTGGAATACAAGTGAAAAAACAGCGTACAGAGGCCTGTACAACAATCCGACACTCGTGGTCTCAGCACGCAGAGTGCATCCTGCGATCTTGTGTTCCCGGCACTCAACGGTGCCCCTGGAGCATCGGTAAGCCGACTACAAACCGTCTTCCGCAGGGTCTGGGGAAATTACAGCCAGACACCGTGTGGGACGGATGTCGTCCAGACTCGCATCCCAACCTCCACCATCGGAGATGTGATCCGGCCGCGCCAGACCTCGGTGTGGGGCCAGACCGAGCCACCGAATCAGGAAACCAGACATCGCTTGTGCACAGTCTAGTTTCGGCCAGGTGCCATGCTTTTGCTATCAGGGGGCCACACCGAACCATGTGTAATAGGGTAAACGTAAAATCCAGCCCTGTCGTGGTGGACCGCTAGCGTGGGAAGCCAGAGCTAAGGAAAAAAGGGGGGACCGGCGTGGACAAAGCTCCCCGGGCGGTGGGGGCGCTCGAGACCCTGGGCCCTGGGCCCCCTCCCCGAACACGATCGCGCAAAGGGGGGCGTCGGACAATCGGGTTTTGGCGAGAAGGCGACCAGCGAGGCTAAATTTGTCCGTGGTGGTGGCGAGAAGCGGCGGAGAATGAAGCAGAGATCAAAAAGAGGAAAGATAACTCCGATCTAAACCCCCACGCCGGCTGGGCCCCGAAACTGCCGATGGCTCTAGTAAGATTATGAGTGATATTCTCCCACGCGGGAGCCGCGCGGTATTACTCAAGAGGGAGCATTTTGCCGCGGTGGAAGTGGACGTCGAGAGCGTGGGACCCGGGGGGGTTCGAGACGAGGGCGTCCCTGACTAGCGGGGCCAGCTCGGGTGGAGACTAGCCCGCCACACTTACCCGCAACGCGGAGTCACCGAGCTAGCGAAAGTGAGATTTTCTCCCCCGAGACACCGCGGTGAGAGTTGTGCCCGCGCTGAAGACATTATGCCGCCGTAATGCTACCTCGCGTCTGGATGACGCTGCTGTGCCTCGTTCCCTGGAGAATCCGGCCTCTCGGCACGAGACGGGCATAAAATGTTCTTGTCGCTGCGCGGTAACATAATGATGACATAGCTGGCCGTCATCTGGTCCAGGTGACCGACACGGCCGGGGCGTGCCGAGGAACAGGTTCCTGTGCGACAGGACGGGAGTGCTCACAAAAGTAGCCACCGGCATCGGCATTGGCCGCCCGGTGTACATCCGTACCTGTGGCTGGGATTTGCGCGCAAGGAGATAACGGTCACGGTTGCGACATGGTCGGGGACCTCTCTCCGACGGAAACCTCGGCGTGCTCGATACGGTGTGGAGCCCCCATTCCGCTAGGCTTCCAGAAGCCGTGACGTTACCATTAGTGCGGCAGACGCTCACCGAGCTTAGTCGGTTTTTTTTTGCAGTACGGTAGCATCGCATCCAGCACACTGTCTCCCGGTCCCAGGTTTCCAGTTAGGCCAATACCGCGCTGCCCCACCCGCGATGGAGCTGTCGCTGGCTCGTGTGCTGCGATGGCGGCATCTCTGCCGTCCCGTCTGAGCGTCGCGCGAGCCAGGAGCAGGGACCTTGAAGATGGGGCAGGGTCTCACAGCCATATAGGCAAAAAGGGAGCGCCAGGGGACCGACCCAGTTGCGATGGAGCACCCGCGTTGGAGACGGGGAGAAAATTTTTACTCCAAGCCTCCTCCTGGCGGAAAATAGAGGTTGGAGTAGATACTATGTACTTGTATGGTGGGACAGTGGCTGGAACGGAGATAACCCGAAGGCGCACCGTTAGCTCCTTCCCTCCTCCCTTCGACCCTTGCGCGTCACCGCTTTCATGTGCCAAGGTCAGCTCCCTCGTGCTGGAGCTTAATTTTTTCTTCCTCCTGTCGCGGCAGCACCGGCTTCTGACTCCCACTCCGGCGGTTCCCACATGCAAACCAGCCCTGGTACTTGTAAACCCCCCCCATTCCCCCGACCGGACCTTGGACTCGCGCCCCCCCCATAAAATTGACTCACAACTTTTTATTCCCTTGTTTTTTTCGGGGTCCCCCCTTGAACTCTTTCCCTTCCCCTCGAACTTTCCATCTCGCAAGCCGGAAGTTCCTCCTTTCCCCAATCCCGAACATCCCCCTCCCTTGAAGCGACTCGCCCGCGAGTCCAGCCAAGATCCCATCGCCAATGGCGCCCTCGAGCCTCGCCATGCGCGCCGCCGCCGCCCGATCGGGGCTGGCCACGAAGCTCCGCGCGCCCACCGCCCGCGCCTTCTCGCAGAGCCACTCGCGCGCCGCCGCGAAGAGGCCCGCGCTGCACGACGCGGCGAAGCAGCAGCAGTCCGTCGTCGCCCGCCAGGGCCGGAGGGGATTCTCCGAGGACGCGCCCCGGCGCGGGCCCGGCGCCGTGCGGCTGACCTTCCGGTGGCTCTGGCGGCTGACGTACTTGTCGGCGCTGGGCTACATGGGCTACGTGGGCTGGGTCGTCTACCAGGACCGGAACCCGCCGCCGCAGAACCCGCCCGACCCGAACAAGAAGACGCTCGTGATCCTGGGTATGTCAGCTTTTCCCTCGCGCGCGCCAAGGGTGACTCAACAGGCGAGAGCCGGGAGCACCGCGGACAACGGCTAACAACCACCTAGGCAGCGGCTGGGGCTCCGTCTCGCTCCTCAAGAAGCTCGATACCGACAACTACAACGTCATCGTCATCTCGCCCCGTAACTACTTCCTCTTCACGCCCCTCCTCCCCTCATGCACCACGGGCACCGTCGAGCACCGCTCCATCATGGAGCCCATCCGCTCCATCCTCCACCAGAAGCGCACCGGCGTGACGTACTTCGAGGCCGAGGCCACCGAGATCGACCCGGACCGCAAGGTGGTGCGCATCCGCGACGACTCCGAGATCAAGGGCGCCATGTCCGAGACCGAGGTGCCCTACGACATGATTGTCGTCGGCGTCGGCGCCGAGAACGCCACCTTCAACGTCCCCGGCGTCCGCGAGCACACGTGCTTCCTCAAGGAGATTGGCGACGCGCAGCAGATCCGCAAGAAGATTATGGACTGCGTCGAGACGGCCGCCTTCAAGGACCAGACGCAGGAGGAGATTGACCGCCTGCTGCACATGGTCGTGGTCGGCGGCGGCCCCACGGGCGTCGAGTTCGCCGGCGAGCTCCAGGACTTCTTCGAGCAGGACATCAAGAAGCTGATCCCGGGCTTCAGCCCGCGCTTCAAGGTCACGCTGATCGAGGCCCTCCCCAGCGTGCTGCCCTCGTTCTCCAAGACCCTGATCGAGTACACCCAGGACGCCTTCAAGGAGCAGACCATCGACATCATGACCAAGACGTTCGTCAAGAGGATTGACGAGACGACGTTCGACGCCGTCATCACCAAGCCCGACGGCACCAGGGAGACCGTCACGATCCCCTACGGCCTCCTCGTGTGGGCCACCGGCAACACGGTGCGCCCCATCGTCAAGGACCTCTTCAGCAGGATCCCCGCCCAGGCCAAGTCGACGCGCGGCCTCGCCGTGAACGAGTACCTCGTCGTCCAGGGCGCGCGCGACATGTGGGCGGTCGGCGACTGCGCCATCGCGGGCTACGCGCCGACGGCGCAGGTGGCCAGCCAGGAGGGCGCCTTCCTGGCGCGCCTGTTCAACAACATGGCCATGACTGAGCACCTCCAGTCGCACATCAACGAGCTCTCGTCGTCGCTCAACATGAAGCCCGGCGGCGACAGCGCGGGCGTGGCGGACGAGATCGAGCGTTGCGAGAAGCAGTTGCGCCGCATCAAGGACGCCAAGCCCTTCCACTACTCGCACCAGGGCAGCCTGGCGTACATTGGCAGCGAGAAGGCCGTCGCGGACGTCAAGTGGTGGAACGCCAACCTGGCCACCGGCGGCAAGATGACGTACCTGTTCTGGAGGAGCGCCTACCTGTCCATGTGCTTCAGCACGCGGAACCGCCTCCTGGTCGCGAACGACTGGATCAAGAGCACCGTGTTTGGGCGGGACGTGTCGCGGGAGTAAGGGGGGAAGATTGGGAACTTTGTATATGAGGGTGATGCGTGTGGGGTTGTGTAGGGTTTCGGGATGAGCTTGGAAGCTTGGAGTTTAAGTGTGTTTTTTGGTTCCTGTGGGATCACACTTAATTTTTTGTCTACTTTATACCGCTGTTTCTGCCTTTTTCTGCATCTCCTTTGTTTTGATGTTTTACATTATTTTTTTTCTTTTACACTTGTCGGGGCATCGGAGTGAGGAATAGAAGGAAAAAAAGGGACGGGACACCAGATGAATCTGGTGTCTCTTTCCTGTGTTTTTAACAATGTATATCTCTCTGTCGCTTTTTGATTCATCTTGTGTGCGTTCTTTTCGTTTGTTTCATGACTTTTTTCTTGCGTTGAAGATAGACTTTGGAGGGTGCTCCCTAATAGACCTTTCTTAATGTGTGGGTTCTGTCATGGTGAGGTGTGAGATGTGCTCGAGTGGAGTTGTCCAGACCCATTGGTCACCAGACGGAGGCGAACATCGGAGGGGGGGGGTCCTGGGTTAAGTTCTTCTCCCAAGTAGTTCAATCACGTCCGTCGGCGTGCTTGACTACTCGAGGCTCGCCGTCTCGTCAGCCATCGTCGAGGCACGGCTTGGCCAAACTCCAAAAGGGCACCGCCAACGGTATGCTTTCTGTCGGTTCAACGGAGTCTGACGCTCGGGGCCTCGTGGCTCTAATGAGTACTTTCACCTCTTGCTACGAACGCGAATCCTAGTCATAAATATGTATGCTCTCAACCCTCAGCACATCACTCAGGACACGGAGAAACGCAATGGTATAAAAAGCCCAGGATATCAGTATCAAGTACGTACGTACATAAAGAAGAAGAAGAATAAAAAGCAAAAAGATGAAACTCCGCAATGTCCTAATGTCTGTCCTAGCTACAAGGCCCCGCCTTCCCTCTTCCACCCAAAAAAACGCCCCGATGCATCCATCTCCTCCTCAAAGGATCCCCCCAACCAACCGAATACCAAAGCCCAAGATACCAAAATGCCCAAAGATCCACAACCAGAGACCGGGGGGCCAGAGCCAAAGCCAAGAGAAGTAGAAGAAACAAAGGAAGTGGAAGAAAGTAAATGAACGAAACGGATGCCCTGATCCAAAGCACCCCCCTCCCATCACTCCCCCAACGCATCTCCCAGACCAACGCTGAGAGGGCTTGTCTGAGCTAGGGGAGAAAAAGGAAGAAGAGGGCACGCCGCAATGTCTGGGTATACGCAATCATCATCGCAAAGCCAACAAAGCCAACATTGAAGCCGGGCCGCCACAACCCGGGAGCCGGCCAAGGATATCAAAATCAAGAGGGCGTGATGTTCGTAACGTCGTACTGCGGGAGGGCATGGTCCGCCCCATCCCGCGATTGAAGACCGCCTCTAGTATGCGGCGCACAGAGACCCTTCTGGCCCCGCTACTCGCATTCCCGCTGTAGGGAAGGTTTCAGACGGAGCCGCGCATTCGTTGTTTCCGGGCTAGCCAGTCGCCGAGCATGTTGTCAAGTTGCTATCCCATCATTAGCATTCCACCTACAAATACCTTCAAACCCCTCGAGAAGAAAGCCCCCGACAGCTCCTCACTAAGAAGCCCTCAAAAGACACTCGTAGAAAGAAGACAAGGGTATATGGGGTAGAGGGGTAAACTCACAGTCGTAATCTCCGCCAACTTGGCATTCTGCTCCCTAAACAACCCCCCGACAACAGGGTGATCCGGCCCCGCGGGCGCAACGTCCGTCTTGTCGTACACCACGACCAGCATGTCCCTGATCCCCGACCCACCCTCGAAGAACGCCCGCAGCCTGTCGTCGTCCCACGTCGCCTCCCGCGCGGGTGGCTCCTCGGGCAGCTCGGGCGAGGGGGAGGCGGAGTCGACCTGGCTGGGGGAGTCGCCCACCAGAGGCGGCGGCTGGCCCGCGCCCTCCGCCTGCGCCTGCGCCTGTGCCGGCGCCTGAGCTTCGGACGCCTCCTCACCGCCCTTGGAGCGCGTACTGTCCGCCCGGCTCAACTCCTCCTTCGCAGCCGACGCGACCTCGATAGTCTCGTGCGTTTCCTCGTCCACGATCCGCATAGTCGCAGGCGGCACATTCGACACGTCGTTCCTCGTCTCGGCAACATACGGCGCCGGCTCCCCCTTCTGCGCCGGGGCCTTGCCCGCGGGCGCCGGCTGCTGCTTCTGCAGCTTACTTGGCTGTCGTTGCGGTGACCCGCCCTTCTCGGCGCCCCACGCACCGTCCTCCGCATCGTCGTCGCGGCTATCCCTCGCCTCGCTCTCCATCGACCTCTTCCCCGCCTCGTCGTCGTCGGTGCTCCCGCCCCTATTCTTCCGATCCTTGCGTGAGAAGAAGTTGCGGATGACGCTCGGTCTCTTATCCTTATCCTTCTTCCTCCTATCGTCCTTTTGCCCGGCCGCATCCCGGTCCAGCACCTTGTCCAGGCTGGGCCGCGGCCGCGTCTCCTTGGCCGACTCCGTCGACTCCCGCGGCGTGCTGTCGTCGCGCAGGAGGTTGGGCGTCAGCGTGATCTTCTTCGTCTCCACCGAGTCGTCCTTGAAGAACGAGTCCGTGTTCCGCAGGGTCCCGTTCCGGGAGCGGCTCGCGCCGTCGGACTTCGTGTCGAAGAAGTCCTCGCTCGACGGCCGGGGGTGCTCGGCGTCGGAGTCCTCCTCTTCCGCGGTCTTGGCCTCCTTTGCCGCGCGCATCTTCAGCGGCTCGACGCGCGCGCTCTCGTCCTCGACCTCGCTGGCGTCGCCGTCGTCGTCGTCGTGTCCGGACTCGGCGGCCGCGGCCTGCTCCCTCGCCTGCTGCGCCGCCATCTGCTGGCGCGCAAAGATCTCCTCCTGGTCGTCGTCCTCGTCGGTGGAGTACTCAATGTCCGAGTAGTCGACGTATGTAGGGGCCGCAAACGTGACCGTCTTCTTCCGTCTCCTGATGGCCGTCTTGAAGGTGGCCTTTGACTTTTCCTGCTGCTGATCCCCGAGCATGGTCGCCGACAGCTGTGCCGTGTTAGGAGTTGTTTTTACCGTAGAGAGAGCCCGCTTACATCAATGTTCCGGTGCTTATTCAAGCGAGCCAACCTCTCCGTCGGCGTCTCGATGTGCTCGGCAGGAAGGTACCCTACACCAGTCAGACCGTGACAGCCCAGCCAGGACCACCCGGATACGCACCGATACTGCTGTCCTTCACTATCCTCACGAGCCACCAGTAGCTGTTGCTGTCGTCCAGGAGCACCATGGTGTCCCCCTTGGTCGCGTTCGCCTGGCCCTCGACGGTGGCCACAAAGGTGTGCAGCGCGTAGACAAACTCGAAGTCGATGTCCTCTGAATCTCGTAAGCACTCGGGGCTCTAGCCGGAGTCAATGAGGCAGGGGTCATCGGGGAGGGACAGGTCGCTGCCATCATCATCATCGCTCGCGGGTTCGTAGGGTATCAGGAGGTCGCCGTCGCATCCGACCGCGTCGCCGTGTTCGCCCTTTTCCAGCTCTTTTCGCTTCTCGAAGAAGTGATCTTCGGTCTGCGACGCGGTGGTCGTGCCGGTAGTTCCGTGTGTATCATCGTGAGGCTCATGCTTAGTAGGCATGCCGGTTTCCGCTTCGACAGTCGCGCAATCGAGGCCCGTGGCTTCGATCGAGTTATTTTTGGGGGGTGCGTCGCGATGATGATGATGACGGACAACCTGCGGTGCTATGTCTGTAGGGTCGAACCCCGTCGCGTCGACGGAGCCCTGTGCTGTGGCAGCGAACGGCTCCGTAGGCGATACCGGGGTCCTTGCCTTGCTCGCTTCGTGTGTATTCGGGCTCGGGGTCACGCCGCGCAGGGACGAGACCCTGCGCGGCCAGCAGGGCGGCGGATCCCGCACGGGGCACATACCATCCTCAATCGAGGGCGAGCTCGAGATGCCGCCCGTCATGTCATCGTCGTCGAGGTCATCCCCATCGATGTCGAGATCGCTATCGTCGTGCACGCCCCCATTCTGGGCAACGGCAAGCGCATCCTGCTGGCTCATCCTGCCGCTGGCACCGCTTCGCGTCGCGTCGTGGTCGTCGTCGTGGTCGTCGTGGTCGTCGCTCGAGTCGTCGTCCGAGTCCGAGTACAGCTGGCTCCGGCCCTTGGCCTCCTCGGGCGCCGCCTCGAACGACGGGCGCAGGTGCTCGTCGGCGGTCTCGTGTGCGACCTCGCGGAGGGCCTCGGCGTGGTGGGGGCCCACGGCGTCGGGGTCGTCGTCGGGGAGCTGGGAGCCCGAGTGGTCCTTTGCCGAGGGCTGCGCGCGATCTTGGAGGTCGATCGTGTCTGTTTGAGCGGGAGGGAGCGGGCGAGGTTAGCGTCCGAGGCGCGACCGTGGTAGCGGAGGGAAAGAGACGGGGCGGATTGGGAGGAGTGTGGTTCGGAAAATTAGGGTGGGTGATCGGCAGAGGCTACGCTGAAAGGGGGGAGCGTATTCCGAGGGAGGTAAGGTAACAAAAGGGCGCGAGTGCTGGCGGAGTGAAGCTCCGAGCGGCGCAGCGGCCGGGGGTGTGCTGGGCATTGCATGTATTTCGTCGTCGGGCCGGGAGGGACGATGCTAGACACTGTACGTCACAAAGTACACCTGCGCCGGATGTGGGCGCAGAGATACCTTGGACAAGCCAGGGAGGATCCAAAATGTCTCAAACCACGCACCCAGAGACCCGGATGTGACCAGGGGAGGATAGCTGAGGGGGGGGCATCATTGGCGCAGCTCGCGCATCCCAAACAGGCTGTCCGGCGCCGTCACAGGAGAGACGGAAAAGGAAACTGCGACAAGTGATACGTACCCGCGCGTATTATCCGTGGCTTCGGCATCTTTCAGACTCTTTCCAGCATTAAGCCGCCGGGAGGCTCGCGATTCCCAGGTAGAAACAAAACAAAACAAATGATGGTGAGATGTGGTTCAGTTCAGGAGGGGGAACATGAGCGAGCTTCCCCCTTCTGACTCGTCGTGGCCTGGGCGAGCAAAAAAAATATAATTAAGACGGCATGGCCAGAAGGTACGTATGTAAGCCGAGCTGAGACGAGGAGCAAATAATAAGGGGGCCAATGGGCGTGTGCGATCCGACCAGTAAGATGAGGGCGTTCGAGGGACCCCCTTCCTTTTTCTGCGTCTCTTTCCCCTGGATTGCTCCACTCATGGCGTCCCAACTTTGTGCCCAAAGGGACGCATTCCATGGAAATGCACGACAGTTTGGTCTTGGAGCGTCTCTCGGTCGGGTTTTACGCTGATTTCCCGTGCCGTCATTTTCCCGCTTGTCTCGACTTGTCGCGACAAATGGCGCAGCGGCCCGCAGTGACAAGAGGGAATTTGGACCCTGACGGCGGAAAAGGGGGACCCCGCCGGGGTCCAATTTAGAGCGCAGACGGCGCCGGCGCCGGCGCCTGTGGCGCGCAGACGCACGCATGACACTAGCAGCGATCCTTGCGCCCCAGCACCTCCGGCATGACGGCTGAAAGTAGCCCCCGATATTATCCCACAGCTCCGTGAACAAAACATTCTGAATTCCCGCAGAGGCCTCAATAAAACGCAGGCGGGGAAACGTCGGTGCCCGAAAGACGGCCTCCGATCGGCCATGCAGCCACTTTAGCTAGTGGCCCTCCAGCGCCCATTCCCCGCGATGGGGCGGGAGAACTTGGGGGGGGGGGCCCAGAGGGGCCGGAGTGGGACCGCGACAAGTGCCCTCCTGGCACCAACGAGTCGTCTGTTTCAAATTGCCCCTTTGGGCTCGGGAAAAGTGGGTATCGCGGCTGTTCTTGTTCCGGCTGCTCGGCGTGGCCCCACATTCGCGGGAGGATCTTTCGATCGGACGGCTCGGTGCAGGTGACGGTCTGGGGGTTCATCTGGGGTTACTTTACTGTTTTACTGTTCTGGGTGGCCAGTGGTGACTTGAGTCGCCTCGTTGTCAGACCCTCCGGGCGGAAAAGGGGGCGGGAGGGAGCTCCTGCGTCTTCTCGGATCGGAGGACTGGGGGCTTGAACTGCGCTGCGCGATGCGTCGACGTATGTGATGTGATATATTGTCCCCATAGCAACGCTTTCTCTGAGCAGGTCCAGCCAGCGCCCCCTTCCGAATCTCCCAATAAGACCCTCGTGTCATTATCGCCTTCATTTCACCCCGCATTAGTGCCTCATGTTGGCAGACGCCTCCATGCCAGGCGACCAAGGCCGGTGTAGCTGCGGCGCATGTGTCATGCCAGTATGTACTCCTGCCGCCACCTCACAACCTGTCGTCCGTCTGCAGTAATTGTGGTCATCTTCTTTTACCCGCCCTTGCCGCAAAGGAATGCAGAACCGGAGAACCATGGGAACCTCCAAAGACCCGCGGGTCCCGAGCTGGTAGGAACCAACGCATCAGAGGGACGACATGCCGCAGGGGCCACATACGCAAGGAGAGCAATATTCGATGCCCGACGACGCACCGCATCCAGGACTTGGACACGGCATTTATTGCTTTTTTTGCGGGGGCCACACCGGCCTTTCTATCATCGGTCAAGATTCCGCTGCGGATGCTTGCCCCTCCAGTCTTCTCCTTCAACACACGTACCACGTAGCAGGGCGTTACACGGGATTCCTCTGCATGAACACACGCTCGACTGGAAAGATATTGATGGTATTAAGTCAAGTAATTACTACATCAATAGTCCCGCTCTCCTAATGCACAACATCTACGCAGTCTACGCATTCCACTCTCCCAATATAAAACATCTACGCAGTCCCTACGAGGTATCTACAAAAAAAGGCAACCAAAGAAGGCACAACGCACTCCCAGGAACCAAAAGAACAAACGGGGAACCAGAGGGAGCCCTACCCGCAACGAACTAACCATTCGCAACGAATACAACAACCTCGGAAAGACCCGGATGAAAAAAACTATGTATGCTATGAACCGATGCGAAAACAGCGTATTGTCGTAACCCATACTCCCCAATCATGTTATTACCGCCTCCTCTTTCTTCACTCTTGTCATATTTCTTCTTTCGAAGCCCCTGTTTTGTAGTGTTTTGTAGTATTTTGTAGTGGACGATGCCGGAGATTTCAGGTTCGGAGGCTTCACGCGCCGTTGACGACCACCCCGGCCTCAATGTCCGACTTGACCTTGGACATGCTGTGACAGTGTTAGCACCGGACCCATCAACAACAGCAACCAAAAGGGGAGGGGGGACACTCACAAGTCATAGAACGCAAACTGGCTCGGCGAGCTGCCGTACTGGTACACGAACCGGCTGGCGAGGTAGCTCCCGAAGATGGCCCTCAGGTACGAGTCGGGCACCCTCTCGACCATCTTGTCCAGCCCAATCTCCCTCTGCAGCAGCGCCGGCAGCGCCCTGGTCAGCACGCCCCGCCGGATCACCTCGTCGTCCCACAGCTCCGACTTCTGCAGCTCCTCGTCCAGCTTGGTGATGGCCCCGGACAGCCTGTCGGAGACGAGGCAGTTCGCGACGCCCGTCTCCTCGTGCTCGCGCCAGATGGCCTCGAACTCGAGGCGCGCGTTCTCCTGGATCGTGGCCTGCACGGCGCCGACGTACTCCTTGTAGAAGGCCGGCGCCTCGCCCGTCTCGGCGTCGACGCACATCTTCTGCACGAACGCCTCGTCGTCGAACGACAGCGAGGCGAGCACCTCGAGCGACGACGACGTCACGCCGCCCTTGTTGGCGCTCGCGTCCTTGATGAGCACGCACCCCGCCGCCTCGAGCCGGATCTTGGCGTCCTGCGTGATGAAGAGGTTGGCGCCCTCGATCATGTACGGGATCGTCGTCCGCCCGTCCTTGATGAGCTTGTTGACCGACACCACGTCGATCGACTCGGGCCGCCCGCCGCAGGGGACGAAGCAGTCCGTCAGCCCCGTGTTGCGGAGGTGGTACGTGTTCCGGAACGCCGTCCCGTTGCTGATGACCTCGCCCGTGGGCAGCGTGAAGTTGGAGTCGTCGCACAGCACCCTGTACCCGTCCTTGGACAGCTTGCTCGCGTCGAACTCGGAGATCATGACGCGCTTGCGCGCGAGGCGCTGCAGCTCCTCCATGTCGATGCCGTTAGGGTCGACCAGCACGCCCGACCCGTCCACCACGGAAGTGTACTTCTCGTTACTCCGAAGGATCTCGTTGCTCCCGAGGTCGCCGTCGGGCCCGCCAGTCTGCATCTTGCGCACCGTCGACGGGTCGAGGCCCAGCTTGCGGTACACGCCCGTCACGTACTGCCGCACGCTGAGCGTCGTCATGCCGTACGTGTCGTGCGGGATGCCGCCCAGCTTGGGCGACTTGCCGGTGAAGAACGACTTCCACCACGGCGCGCCGCGCGCCCTCGCGTGCTGCGTCGCCCAGTCCACCAGGTCCGCCGTGTTCTCGTCGGGCCCCATGAACAGGATCTCCTCCTTGCCGTACAGATCCACGAGCGGGTTCTTGATGCCCGGGGTCCGCGCCGGCAGGAGCAGGTCGAGGATGCTGTCGATGTACTTCTCGAACGCCTCCCTCGCCCTGTCCTGCTGCTTCGGGTCCAGCAGGATCACGCCCTTGGCGCCGCCCTCGGGGATGTCCTTGTTCTTGCGCTGCTGCGTGCTCGACAGCGCGTAGTTCTCGTCAAACAGGTTCCGCGCGTTGATGGCGTACGCCTCCTTGCTCCGCGACTTGACGATGCGGATGCCTCCTCGCGAGATGTCGCGGAACCGCAGGTGGAAGCCGCGCGCCTCGCCCGACAGGAAGAGGAACATGCCGTACAGCGGCATGGGGTACTCGGACCGCGGGAGGAAGCTGGGCTCCAGGCGGAACGACAGGCCGACCTTTGTGGGGGTGAAGAAGTTGGTCTTGAGGACCGCGTTGTTGAAGACGCGGAACGCAGTCATGACCATCTCGTCGTTCTCGTTCGCCGCCGTCTTGGCGATGGTCTCCTTGAGCTTCGTGTCAGACATGACCTCGACGGCCGGCGCCGGGCTGACAAAGTGCTCGAGGAAGTCCTCCTCGTCGAGCCCGAGGTGCACGCTCGCGAAGGACGCGTACAGCGCCTTGACGAGGAGCGGGTACGACCGGATGATCTCGAGGATGTAGTTGGGCGTGAAGGTCTCGGTGCGCAGGCGCTGCTTCAGCTTCGAGAGCAGAGACGCCTGCGTGTTGTCCGTGAGGTCGAGGATGCGCGAGAGCGACGCGTACTCGGGGCCCAGGCGGTTGAGGAAGTGCTGTATGAAGACCCACACGCAGTGCCCGTAGGTCGCCTCCTGGAGGCTCAGCTCGCCGTTGGCGAAGTGGTTGTGGAGCTTGTTGTGCGGCAGGCAGTAGAGGAGCGAGATCTCCTTGGTGATCTGGTGGATCGACCGCTCCAGCGGCGGGTACGACTTGGGGAGGTTGGCAGCCCTCTTGAGGTAGATACACATGACGGTGATGCCGTTGGCGAACTGCTCGACGTACTTGCGGGAGCTGGTGACGCCGTAGTAGTGGTAGAGGTCGCTCAGCTCGGAGAACAGGCCCCGGGCGGTCCTGCTGCGGAAGGCGACGATCAGGCGCTTCTCCTCGCTGCCCTCGAGGTCGTACACCTCGATGACGGGGCCGGTGCGGCTTACGGCGAGGTTGATGACCTCCTGGTAGATCTGCTTGGTGTTGGCCGTGGCCTTCTGCCAGAAGCCGCTGTCCGAGATGAGCTCGAGGTCCGCCTCGTTGGGGTCCGTCTGCTCCGGGTCCGTCTTGAACTGGCACTGGTACACAAAGTAGCAGCGCAGCGTCGACTTGGACTCGGGGCTGGCACCGAGGACGCCGGGCGAGCGGAACGTCTCGATGCGGAACTTGGACTTGCCCGCGTGGTCGAGGTACTTGGACTCGAGCCTCTCCTCGTACCGGGGCCCGTGCAGCACCGACTTGCCGGGCTCGCTGGTGTCGATGTAGACGGCGTGGTCAGCCGCCTCCATGTCGAGGCGGATCTCCTCGCGCTTGTCCTCGCGGGCCAGGGCGGCGACCTTGGCGGCGTACAGCGAGGTGATCTGGCTGGCGATGGCCGAGGGCTTCTCCAGGTTGAAGTAGACGTCGTCGATGCCGAGCTTTTCGTAGAAGAACTCGATCTGGTTGTCCACCTCGGATTGCGGGATCATACCCGCCTCGAGGAGGAGCCTCTTGACTGTGGACGGGGTCAGTTTCTGGGGTCTTCGGGGAGCGCGTTTGGGGGGTATCCTTACCTTCCTGGATCTGGATGGGCTTCTCCAGGAAGGTGGGCGCGACGTAGCCCATCGTGGTCTTCCTGGAGGCCTGGTGAGGGACCCACAGGTGAGAGGGCTGCGGGGACGGGTGGCGGCTCTCGGCGACGGCCTGCATGCCGGCCACGGCCTTGTTGACGGGGATTGAGGTAACGCCCGTCATTGTTTCGAGGGGCTCGAAAGGGTCAGTGTAGTCGGGGAAGCTGTCGGTTAACCGGTCAGCGACGTCCATAGCTAGCGGCATCTTGGCGGTGGAGGCGGAGAAGGGAGCATGCGGGGGAAACAGGAGCAAGCGTCTTCGGGGAGTCGGGCAAGATATATCGCCGTCCTAACAGACAGGGCGTCCCGTGCCATCTCTGACTCGGCCAACGGAGGTGAGGCCAATGTAAGACGCCTACCAGCCGCAGGGGCCATCGTATCGCCAGGAACAATGCCGGACCCGGGTAGCGGCAGGCACGCGGCGAGCAGAGGGCGTTATCTCGAGGTGAGACAACACGGCCCGCCACAAGCCCGTATTCCTCACCGCCGCTCCGGGGTGACAAGGTTGGCACAGATAAGGCAGAGGCACGGTTCTGACTCCAAACCGCAGAGCAAAAAGGTTCAAAAGTCCTCGACTTACCGGTTTTTGTGAGATTTGTCTCTCTGCGTTCTGTAATCGCCGTCGTTGTTTCAGCGATCCAGCTCTGCAATCGATGTTAGTGACGTCATGGGACAGCAGTTGGTGTTTTGCTTCGATATGAAATCAGAAGGGATAAAGATTGTTGGCTCGAGGATGAGGGGGAAAGAAGAAAATGGAGATGTGGAGTGAGAGGAGTCAGGTTTGGTAATAATGAGCGTCGCTTGAGAAATGGCATGAGAGGTTTCGCAGCAGGTTCCAGAAAAGCAACAGACTTTCGCGAAGTGGGCTGGAGATGGTGCAAGGAAAACATCCAAGCGCAGCCCAAGCTCCAGCCCGCCTCCAACCTTGTGTACTTTTGGTCCCCTGCGCTGGCGCCAGGGGCAAACTCTAAAGCTGCTGCCCCCCGCCAAGAAACTCGGGCAAAGGTGACTGGAGTAATCGCGATTTCCTCGGCCGGGAGGAAGAAGCATCGAGGCTGTACTCACTTTTTGAGATATCAACCACGCGGGGAGCTCGGCAGGGGAGCTGAAACCGGCTGCGGGGATGCGGGAGCCAGCGTGGAACGAGATAAGGGGGAGGTCCGGAAGCAGCGTCCGAGACCCGATAAGAGCTGGGGGGGTTGCGGCGAATCCGGGGCGGATTCCTGGCGAGATAAGGGGACGTTGGAGTACCGGTGTGTCGGTACAGAGGGCGATGTCTCGAGTCTTCGATAACGACGACTCTAGTGAGGAAGGGGGCAGGGGAGATCCTTGTGCAAGAGTACAAGAGTGATGCCGAAGGAGATAAGAGATATCAACCAAGATCAGGGGGTCCTAGATCTGGAAGCGGGAGGTGAGGCTCAGTAAGAAGGAGGAAGGCCTAAGCAGAACATGGCTTTTTGGTTAACGAGGAATCTCACGAAGCATCGTCAGGAAAACCGGGCGTCGTGACCGCCCTTATATAAAAGGCCACAAAAGATACGGAGGCAGAGGTACTCTTTTCCCACCCCCTCGTGGACCCCCAGTCATTCTAGGGCTCCTCCCCCAAGGGGAAAACCCACAAAGTGGCGCGGGGCGGGGGGGGAGGGAGGGAGCCCTCATCACGATGGCGAAACAATTCAATGGATGGGGCTCCAGGGATGCACCAAGCTCCAGCAGAGAGGGGGGGGGGCCCGACTGACAGGTCCGATGATGGAAGCACCTGCCCCCAAACGGCACGGTGAAAGTCGTCAGAACCGACGAGTATAAACGCAGCCCGGGTGCCCCACTGTTCTGCATCCGGCGGGTTTCGGCCTCGCCATTGGCGGGGGAGTCCTGGTACCTGGCCCCAGTGCTCCGCAGGGGTGGGCTCGAGGTACTCCGTTCAGGCCGAGAGCGGCGCGGTGTACCTAGACCTCCCCACCCGCCCGTACCCGGCGTACCCCCCTCGTCTACCCGTGCTATTTAACCCGGGTTAACTGGTGAGAAACGTAAGTTAGGGTACGTACCTGGTACCAGTCGGCCCCGGCCCTGGCGTCACATGTCATGAGAGCGTGACATGACGATGGGGCCGGCGCAGGACCCGGTCTCTCGCTTATTGTCCGACGGGCGCGGGTTTCGAGGCTGGGCCGCCCGAGACGCCCATTGTCTTCTGGGTACCTCGACGACGGACTCGAGAAGCGATTTTCGGGGTCCTTTTTGGACCGCGGGGTAGCTTTCTGTGGGCTGGGTGGGACAGTAGAATAACTGTATACCGTGGCGGGGAGGTAGCGGTACTCGGGACGCGGTGCACCAGGTGTGGGCTCCGGCCGCGTTTCTCGTTCCACATCGACGGCATCCCGATCCGGAGCCCGAGTGGGCAGCGTCGGCGCCACCGTATCGTAGCGTCTGGGACTAGTCGGCGTCTTCGGATTGGGTTTCCTCTAGGGATACCTGCCCGGAAAACCGTAAATATTATGATTCTGCCTCGAAATGCGTCAGGAGGTGGTAAGATCGATAAGGCGCCTTCTTGGGCAGCAACAATGCGCTGACGACGGATTCGGCCCGGTCCTTGATTCCCAGTTCCTCGGCGGCACGGATGAAGCCATCCCACAAAGTCAGGCCACACCCGGCGGCGTCAGACTCTTGCCCGCATGGTTATTATCCCTCATCCCGCCACACCTGGCACGAGAGGCATATCTGAACAACTATTTTCCATGGATCTTACCCACTGTTCCACACGATTCTCAGGAAAGCTCCCACCCTAATTACGATACTCTCCGTACCCCGAGCGAAACCCCGTGCCCGGCCTCAAATGACCCCCAAGCAGGCATGCTCCCTTGCCTCAATCCTCAACAACTTCCGGGGCAGCCGCACCAGCAGCCACATGACCAAAGCCGCGAATGCCCCTGCCGGCAGCTCCGCGCGGTCTAGAAGCAACCGGAAAGGAATTTCAGGGGGAGGAAAAAAAGGAGTCACGAGGATCTGCGCGCGTGGCTGCTGAGTTGGCCCCGGGATCTTTTCCTGGGAAGCCGCGAGGAACTGGCGTCGCACTGCGCCCGCGCGTCTTGCATGGGTTCTAGAAAACGATGCCAATAGTTTCCGAGAGGCGTCAGGTCAGGTACGCTCGTATGAAGTACTCCCCAGCCATCGTGGCCATGGGAGTTTCGAGGCGGGATGCCATACGCAGAGTCTCAAAACGGAAGACTCGGCAGCATCCCGCTCGGCGCCAAACCTGGGCAGGCAGCGTTTTCCTCGACTTCGATTCGCCTTGCAGGCCCGCGATTCCTTACACCGAAGCTATCCACAAAGAACCTTCCCCAACGCCACCTCCCACCTCACACCGCACCGCATCCAATCGGCAACTCCCCCTAGCCCCATCCGGAAGGTCAACGCGCCCGGTCCCCAACCCCAGACCAGTTCCCCACAAAAACAAAGAACACGGGGCCGCGAGGTTTCGTAATATTACGCTATTGTTGGCAACGTTGGGAAAATTTGGGGACCTCATGATGATGTGCAGGCCTGCTAGCGCCTTGGGATTGCGCAAAGCTTGGGCCTCTCGGGCGTCTCTCAGCGTCGCTTCCAACCCCGCAGACGCCAAGTCGGTGTCCCACCTTCGGCATGCGGCGGGATTGACGGGTGGTTGGTGGGAGGGCGCGGGGCGGGCGGCTCAGCTGGGGCGTCCACGGGGCGGGCTCGCCTTGCTTCGCCTTGGCCTTTTCAGGGGCTCTCACCGAAAAGAGGTCTCCCACGGACTGGACCCAGGGGCAGGAGTACGGGCTGTTCCAAGCCGCCACCTGCCTCTTGGAATTGGCCGGGTAATGAGCGTGACTCCTGAGCTATGAGCGACCTTGTTCCTCCCGGTCACAGGTACCTGTACACTCGGGGATCCGGGACTATCGGTGAGCGGCACTGCGCATCGTGATCACGACTAAAAGTGCATCATACCCTGTCTAGGACGAAACGGTGAGGGGCGTGATGTATTACGTACTTGTGACCCAGCCCCTGTCTTACACCACGTACATCCGCCGCTGATGGCCTGCGTCTCCCCGCGCCCAACCAGCTGCTCCCTCCGCACGCTCCCCTCTCCTACGATCCGACGTCCCGACACTTGTTCGATGCCAGTTGGAGCTCTGGCAGACACCGCTTTACTAGTTATTACGGTTGGCACTATCTACTGCGTACTTGTGGACGTCTAACATCACGATCGACGGGACCCATCATGTCGAGGGCCGTGAGGCGTCTCCCCGGGGTTAAGCGTGCCCCGCTGCGGGGGAGGGGGCGGGGCACGACCTTGACCCCTCGGTGACCCAGCGGGCCACCTTCTCCCCGGCGGTGTGCACGCCGCCCAACAACACCAGCACAACACAACACACCCATCCTCCTGCCGCAACCATCCCCGATGCCCCTCCACCCACCGGCCACCACCCCTCCAACGGGCAGGAGCGGGAAGCCCACCCTCGGACCCGGCTCCATCCCGCCCCACCACCTCCGAGAAAACCGCCGGCGGACCCGGTGTCACACCCACTCCCCCCCTCCCGGGCGCCAGTCCGCCCCGGCTCCGACTGCCTCTTGGGGCAACCCCCAACTGCGCGTATCCAATTTAATACCAGTCACTTCCCTAGTCTCCCCCTCAACGTGAGGGCGAAAAAATTTTTATCCCGCAGAAAAGATCGTTCTAGATCGCCTTGGATGGAACCGAAGCGGACGTATACTCGAGTACATGCCGGGGGAGGGGACGTCTCGTTCGGTGTAGTTGGGTAACTATTACCCCATATTTAGCTCGCGCCCCACTTTTGTACAAGGAGGCGCATGCATGAGGCTCTCCCTCGTGGTCTGCAGAAATCTCGAGGGCGGCCAATGGCGGCGTGCGCACGCTTCGGCATGTTGTACCTTGCCGGTCGGGGGCTGACATGGCCCCTGTCCACGGCATCCAGAACGTCTTTCGTTGTTCTTTTTTCTTCTTACTTGGTATATCGGTACTTGGGGATCCCGTTGGGGCACCGTTTTCTTGACGGGGCTTTCCCAATGCCGTCGGTTGGGGGTCCGTCGGAGGTGGAGTGTTGAAGAGTTCGGAGCCATGTACATGAGGGGTGGGGCCTTTGACGCAGGGATCCAGGCGATGGATTCCTCTGCGGCTCTGCTCTGTTTCTCACCTCCGGTAGTGAGCAAGGTGTTTGGGGGGCTAGCATAGGGCTGAGCGAGAGGCACGCTCGGTGTCAGAGACGGCATCAGGGACACAGCTCCAGGTAGAAGCAACCACATGGAACAAGACGTGATTCTTACAAAACCGCCAACCGCTTTCACCAGAGATCCCCCAACGTCTCGGTACGGCGTTTGGGGTATAACAATCCGAGGCCCCCCCCGCCACTACCTAATCCGTCAGGAACATGTACTCAACCGCGCCCCACCGACCCCGCGATGGACCCCGGCCCTCACAAACAGTCACGGAGCCAAGGGATCGGCCAGGAACACGCAACGGGGTGGCCCAGCTTGGCAGCCCAAAAAGGATCCAAGCGGGCCCCCCGAATGAGCCCCAGCTCCGTTGGTCCTGCCTGCCGCCGCCATTCACCGGAGGATCCACCCGGGGCCCGGTGAAGCCCGCTTGGGGGCGGAGCGGAGTCCACGTTGCTGCCGTGACCCGAAGGTATCCGGGGTGTATGGGCTGGGGTCCGGGTGACTGCCGAAAGGGCCGAGGATAGAGCCTCTTTTGGTCCGACGCGCTGCTGTCATTCGCTGGCGGTTGAGGTACTAGGATGAGTCCTTTTCCTTGAGCCACTGATGTAAGTAAGCCATCCAGGTCTTCCTCTCCTACCTACTATACGCGTGTAAACAAACAGGGAAGCTGCTGAGGACAACGCCATCCCCGTGATGCTGTGCTCCTAGCCCATGGCGTCTGACTCCGTCGCCACTTCAGCGGTGAGTTTTATTGTCTGCGAACCTCGTGAGCTGCAAGTTTCAGAGCGGGAGTTCTTTCCAGGACATGTACCTCCGAATACCCCACCATTACGAAGTACACGCGTGTCATACAGCCAATACATGCCGGACTGGTAATGTACACCCCGTCTGGAAGTTGTCCGCGAGGCCGAATGGGGAAGCTGCTAAGATACGTACCCTGCCCGTGGAAACGAAATGGAAGTGCATCGAATGGGAGGTAGTAGGACATTTCCGGTTTCCATTTCCCCGTAGCGGACGATGGGACTCTGCGACTTACATGGTGTATAAGAAGCCGTTTTTTCCCCCGTTTCGATCCCCTTCATACTTTGTTTCTGTATTACCTGATACAACGAGCCCTTGTTTGTATAACTTACAGGCTGAACATGGGCGGCGGGCAAACCAGAACTCCCCGCGGGGCAAATGAACCTCACCCAGACACCACAGAAAGTAGGTGAGAATTACGAGAAGAAAAATGACTGGAGAAAACATGATCACACTTCCTCTCGTATGCACACCATACGCCAGGGGGCGGGGGAAATGCCACTCCTCGCGTGTACGTCTCAAGAGTCGAGCGTCGTTTTTACCAGCAATGCCGCCAAAACACTTAGCGGGGCAGCGCCAACGTTGTAATAATTACCGGATACCCCGCCATGGCGGAAAACAGCGGCAATAGCCGCCCAAGCTCGCCTATCGAATCTGTGCTCTGTTTCCCCGTCGCAGAGTCATTTGGGGGGGGAGGGGCCTAGTGTAGATGCGCGAGCGTAGCTGCAATAAAGTGGACGAAAAATTCCGACAACGGCTCCATTTCCAGTCGCGAATCCCACACTCCATCCACTCTAGTCTCCATTGAAGTCCATACGACGTAATAGCTGTGCTATCCCGTCTCATAACCTACCTGTATAAGACGCCTTTTGAGATACATATCCTCCCCCGTCGGCGAGCCCCTCATTATCCCCCCGCAACCCCGCTTCGACTTCAGCCTCGGAAATGGCGACTGCCGAGACGGCCTCGAGGGAGCATGCCGCGGCGCTGGACCGCGATGATGCGCTGGGCTTTACGAGGGAGGAGTTCTTCATCCCGACGAAAGCCGAGGCGCAGGCTAACGCCCTGCCGGAGCGAGGTCCGTACATGGTCGCCCTTGCGTACCCCCACGCACTCACTCACCMCCTCCCAYCCCCACC
>JAGFNX010000175.1:0-138080 GCA_017657125.1 Scopulariopsis brevicaulis
CTCCATCACCATCACCCTCTCCCTCACCCTCTCCATCACCATCACCCTTCCCCTCCCCCGCGTCCCCACCCTCGTCCCTCTTCCCCCCACACTCCTTCAAACAAGTCTCAACCCCCTGCACAACCGAAGCCGGCAACCGCTCCTTGATCTCCGCGACCCTCTCCCCCTCGAAACTCCCCCCAAATGTATCCACGATGGCCCCCTGGTCCAACTCGAACACGCCGTTCACGACGCTCCCCGTCCCGGGGTCCTCGGACGCAAAGGAGGCGACGAAGACGGCGTCCTCGCACTTTGGGTTGAACTGGTGGTGCACGGAGCCCTGGTAGAAGGGAGTGACGTCGAGAGGCCCGAGGGTGTTGCGGATGGGGCGGGCGCCGTTCTCGGGGACCATTTCGGTGGTAAGGGTACCGGAGATTACTATTTGGAGCTCGGCGGAGCGAGGGTGGACGTGGAAGGTGTTGACGCCGCAGGCTGGGGGGTGTTAGCTGAGGTTCTGGAAGGGAATGGAGGGAGGGGGGAAGGGGGAGGAAGGACGTACGCTTGATGACGCCGACGGACATGGCGGCCCCAGTACCGACGAGCGCGGGGAACGTCTTCCGGTTCGCAGCCTTGAGGACGCCGCCCTGCCCCTCCGGCACGTCACCGGGGGTCAGCGAGAACTTGAAGTCCTCGTCCTTGCTCAGGATGTCGAAGCGGTCGGCGGACCTACACCATCGAGTGTCAATTCTACCCTTTCTGCATCTGGTGGGAGGAGGTGTCTGATGTGGACTTACAGCTCCGAGAGCATGAGCTGCTGCGTCACCGATAGACCCTCCGTCGCGGCCGTGCGGGGGACAAGTTCCTGGCGCCTGTGGGTCTGCGGGGCTGCGAGGGCGGTGGAGGCCAGGGCGAGGGCCGCGGTGGTAGATGTGAAGCGCATTATGGAGGTTACGAGCAAGGGAAGCCTGATGAAGATGGAGAAGAAGTGCTTGGTGTTGGAGTCTAGGGACTGAGCTTGGTATATGCAAATTAGGAATGCCTGGGTGCTGATTCTGGCGTGCTGCTTGCTCTAGATGACGGAAAAGAAAAGGCTTCTGTTGATGCTATTTGCTGGTGATGATATCGGACGGAAACGAAACAAGACAACGGGCGCGTCCCTGCCGTCTTATATCTCTCCGCCCAGACTACCGGAGCGTCCATCGCGACTGCCTCCGTCGTCCCTTGACCGCGGTCACCCACACATGCACACACATACACACCCGGGAAGGCCAACATCCGCGGAGCCCAAGGCGCAGTATTGTCAGCCCGACCGCATTCCGCGATGAAAATGTCAAAAGACTTCTAAATCGGGAAATATTTAAGCGCCCGAAGCGCCGGGGTGTGGCTGCGCGCGGCGGAGCGAGCTCGGATGCGCGGGTTTCCGAAGGCCGGGGCCCTGGAATGGGGGCGCATGGCGGGGTATGGATGCAAAGGGGAGGCCGGGAGGACTCGGGGGGATTCCGAGGAGGGAGGTGTGGTGGGCGCTGGGTTGGCTGGTGGTTGGTAAGACTGGTGGCAAGGACAAAGGCGGGTGGAATGCGGGCTCAGCCACGGTCACCGGCGCGGCCTGTCGGAAATCGGAACCACACTGTGTATGACGCTGGGGGCGGCGTCTATTTTCGCGCGACAGGACCGAGTTTACTCTTTACTCTCTTTTGTCTGCTTTATATCAAGTATGTTGTCTCCCGATCCGTAGGATGCAGATCGGGGGGTGGGTCCTGACGTTCAAGCACCGACGCAACGGCTGCGAGTGACACAATCTATTGCGATCTACAGATTTACACGCTCGTACTCGGTAGCAACCGCGTGGGAACAAAGTTGTCGACTCGTGGCTGCGCACGGTCGGTGGCACAAGAATAGAACTGACAGGCCGCTGCTGACGGCCACCGAGCCACGACCGTCGACCGTCCTGGAGGCCCTAAGGCTGGAGCACAAGAGGCACACATGTCAGCCCCACGGGTTCTCATCTATCCGGAATCCTTTTATTCGTACAACTGCCTCCCGTTGGCTTCGAGAGATCACGGCTGGCCGTCTAGACGCCGGCCCCAGCTAGAGCTAGAGTGGCGCCGCCCAGTGTTATACGCATGCAGGTCTGTGACTCCCTCGGCTCGTCTCCCCGCCGACGCCTTTCCCGTCTGAATCTTTGTTCCCCGAGACGTTTCTCTTCAATTGATTTCGACTAGACTTACAGCGAAGTCGGCGGCGGTCGGCGCGTGGAAACCGGAGCCGGCCCCACTCGCCGGAAATCATCGCAAACCACCGGAATCCACCATGGAAAGCGTATTTGCGGCGTCGGGCAGTCCGACAGGCGACCTCCTCACGGGGTCCCAGGTCCAGCGAATCGTGGAGCTACAGAAAGACACGGCTCGGCAGGACTATCGCGTGCGGACCCCATTAAACAAGTCCGGGCTTGCGCATGACGAAGACCCTGCGGGGGCAGACTCGGAAGCTAATCCATCAGATTCAACAAATGACGGCGGCGGCGGGAAGAGACGGCGCCTAAACTAGTCAAGTCCGTCCATCTTGGAATTCGGTCATATTGCGCTTGATAAATCCCAATTGAAAATGGGCCCTTGAAAATTCCCATCTTTGACTTTCATTAGCGCATCAAAGTGTCAAGATGACCGTGTCGAGCAAGAGACAAACCCGCCAAGTCCACCGAGTCCGATTGCCCCATAAACCACGGGGTAGGCAGCTCGGAGTTACCCCGATGACCCCTCCCGCTGGCCCGAGCAACGGAGAGATTTCACAAGGCCCCGTGGTTGGCCGTGTCCACGCCCAGCCCGCCAACCCCAGGCGTCATCTCGTTTGCTGCATGCCGTGCGTCGCTTCGTCTTGAGACATCGCTCTGATTGGTCCCCGGGCACAGCGCGTTCCTGAAGACCCCTGCCGGGCTGCGAGGTACCAATGGTACCCCGCAGGTCTCAAAGTCTGACCGCTGCCCAACCAGGAATAGTGCCGCAGACGAAGTGGGTCTCTGGGGCGACTGTCGAGACGGGCGAGATTAGGCGGAGACGGACTAAGACGGAAGGAGCGCCCGGATGTGCGAAGGGTCTCCGCAACCGTCACTGAATCCACAACGTGGTTCTGGTTTAGGGCAGGTGCGAGGCTGTTCGGTGATGGTGTCACGGCGCGTGAGCTGCTAGCGCCTGCCCGGCGGAGACGAAGCCGTGGGCCGGACCCTCTCGCTTTGGCCTACCGTCGCGCATTGGCGTGCGGCCGGCCGCGGTCTGGAATTAAACCTCATTACCGCCCAAGCCCCCGTCACCCCCCGGCCAAGCACCAGGGTCGACCGGCCTGGGCAGGGATGAGATTGGGGCGGCAGGGATCCATCCGCTCCTGTTCGGCCTCCCGCCTCCACCACCCGATTCCTCGTCTTTCCCTCGTCCCTGGACTCTGCCCTAACGCCGACGATCTTTTCAACCCACGCTGTCTGTTGCTCTTTTTCCTTTAAGCCCTTGATATCCCTGTTGTTTTCAGCCCTGCTGAACTGACACTCATTTTTCTCCTTCCCGGGCATTGTTTGAGTTTGCTTCCTTCGAACCACTGTCGCTCCTTATACCGTCGACCGACTCGACCCGGAATCGCCGCGGTATCGCCAGTCTATCCGACAATCGTTACTTGTAGCGACAGCGCTCGTTCTATCGTTTATGCCTGCTTTATACGCGCAAACTACACTCGTTTCATAGCACAACTCTGGAACCGAATCCGTATCCGCCCTAGCGAACCGATCCTGTTGCAGTACGACTCTCACTTGGAGCAGGAGCGGTCTTGTTTCTGCGTGCTTGGACGAGACACCGACTAATCCCGTCCACGCGCGCCCATCACGATGAGACTCACCAACGCGATTGCGGCCCTGGTGCTGCTCTGCGCCGAGGCTTCCGCCCACCGTCACGGTCACCGGCGGCGCGCCCACTCCCACTTCTCGAGGCACGCGCAAATCTCCGCCAAGATCGAGCAGCTGAACGTCGAGCACGCCGGCGTCGAGAAGCGCGGGTCCACGTGCAGCCTGCCCGACCACAGCGACCTTCAGCGCGTCCCGGGTGACAAGAATGGCGGCTTCGCCATGAGCCCCGACCAGGCGTGCGAGGACGGCATGTACTGCCCAATTGCCTGCAAGCCCGGCATGGTCATGGCTCAGTGGAAGGCGGACACGAACTATGAGTATCCGGATTCAATGGTGAGTCGTGACGGCCATTCCGCTTTTTCACCGATGGGTGGCTAACACTCGACAGGACGGTGGACTGTACTGCGATGGTGGCAAGGCGAAGAAGCCATTTGAGGACTCCCCGTATTGTGTCGATGGAACTGGAACTGTCAAAGCTGTGAACAAGTGCGGGAAGAAGCTCTCGTTCTGTCAGACGGTTTTGCCGGGCAATGAGGCTATGTTGATCCCTACCGTTGTTGACGACTCGAAAACTCTGGCCGTCCCTGATCCGAGCTACTGGGACTCGACCGCCGCGCAGTAAGACTCTCTAGACATGTTTCAGGACCGCGAGCCTGTTCCTTATTACGAAAGCTAACCTCGACTCAGCTACTACATCAACCCCCCTGGCACGGGCGACGAAGGGTGCATCTGGGGCGACAGCTCGAAGCCCATCGGAAACTGGGCTCCCTACGTCGCCGGCGCCAACACGGACGGCGATGGCCAGACCTTCCTCAAGCTCGGCTTCAACCCCATCTTCGAATTCGAGGGCGAGGGCCTCGAAAAGAAGGCCCTCGAGTTTGGCGTCCGCATCGAGTGTCCCGACGGCGGCTGCAACGGCCTGCCCTGCGAGCTCAACCCCGCCAAGAAGAAGTTCGGAGACGTCGTCAGCGACCAGTCGGCCTCTGGCGCCGGCGGGTCGTCGTTCTGCGTCGTGACGGTGCCGTCTGGGTCCAAGGCCGACATTGTCGTCTTTAACACTGATGGCTCGGGGGGTGATTACGACGAGGACGACAAGGACGACGACAAGGACAAGGACAAGGACAAGGACGACGACAAGGACAAGGATGAAGATGACGAGAAGACCACGTCTACCCCCGAGCCTTCTTCTAAGCCTTCGTCTTCGTCAGAGACGCCGAAGAGCACGTCGAGCTCTTCCTCCTCGTCCAGTCGCCCTACCGTTGGGCCTGGTATCTTCCGGGAGCAGCCTGATGATTCGGACGACTCCGAGACCTCGTCTGCCACCGCTTCTTCCTCGTCCAGCCCGTCTAAGTCGTCCGACTCGTCCGACGCGTCCGAGACAGAGGATGAGGATGAGGATGGCCCGGAGGAAGATGACGAGCCCAACAATGCTCCTGGCCGGCAGAGCAATGCTGCCATTGGGCTGGTCGTGGCAGTAGCGGCCGCCGCCTGCTTCTACTAATCAGCAGGCGTGTCGCCGCCAGCATCCGTCGGATCGCTTAACCCAATGCGTGCTGTCTTCAACAACCACAGACTCTTCTTCTCAAGAACTCTTATCTCCTTCGACCGGCGGGTGGTGTCCCGAACATCATCCGCCGATATTTTACTGTTTCAACGCTCCTTTCCGCGTGCGATTTTCGACCATACATACCCTACCTCAGCCACCTATCGGCGATAGTGTCTATTCTTATTTGGTCCCCGGCTCGCCCGCCGCACCCGATCCGGCTAGCGCAGGCTCTAATGCTTTGCGCTCTTTTTCGATATATACCCCGTCTTCCGGACTTGGACCGAAGACTCTGTTCAGGATCTACTGATCCTTTTTGGATACCCGTTCGTTGCGGCTGGTCTCAGGACTAGGCGCCTTTTTGTTGATACCACGGCTGCGTCCTTTCGGGCTAGCCATATTTACTTGTCTTTTCGCCTGCCCCAGCGTGGGCTTCAAGACGACCTTCTTTTTAAGCGGTCGGGACGACGACGAGCTGGGTGGCTGTTTTCCTTCACTTCTTCTTTCCCATGCACTTTTTTCTGGGTGGATGGGGATACGAACGATTGGTGTGATGACTTTTATTCACGAGTCTATGTATGAATTGGGGGACTCTGGGGGGCGGCTCTGGATCTGGATGTGAGACGTCTTGGATATAGGGGGATGAAGATATATGTGGGTATGAGATTGGAGGTGGGTAGCGAATTGATTGTTTGGGTAATTCCTTTGATGTCATATGAGCCGAGTGCTCGATGCTTCATGTGACCGGCTTGCTGAGAGACTTCCGTGACTACATGTATGTTCTGCTACTCGGGGTAACCAAGAGAGCGCAGGAGCAACTAACATCCGCAATATTACATGTCTATCTAGCCGTTTATACCCAATCATGACTCCAACCCTACACCAGTCCAAAGCTTAGCCTCCAAAACTCGACACCTTCAGAGTTCCCTCCGCCTGCCTACCCCTTCACCCACCCAGGCACCTCATCAAGGTCAACCTCCTCCACATACCTCCTCTCCCTAACCGCCGCCGCAACCCCCGGCCACCCCGCCGCCACCGCGCCCCGCGTCTTCGCCCCCATCACCGCGAACTTGCCCATCTCGTGCGCCACGTATCCGTGCAGCAGCCCCTGCTGCACCAGCGCCGCGACCGCCAGCTCCACGTCCTGCATCCCCGGCTCGGCATTTCCCCATACCATCCCCTCGTTCGGCCTCAGCTTCCGGGGCCCGCCAGGGGGAGGGGTTAGAGTCGTGGCCTCGGAGTTGTGGAGGGCTACGGAGAGGAGGGTCGAGGGCGGCTTGGGGGGCGTGGGGGTGTAGCCCTCCATTCTTCGGTGGAGGAACGTTGCTGCCGCGAGGAGGTGGCGGAGATCGAGGAGCGGGGCGCGGCGGGAGGTGGGGTCGGTTGGGGGCGTGTAGGTCAGGAGGAAGACGCGGCGGGAGAGGGAGCGCCAGAGGGTTGGGCGGAGGCGGTGCGTCAGGAGTAGAAGGACGCCGCGCTCGAAGAGCCAGGACTCGTGGGACGCGAGGGTGGACTGGTAGAGCGCGAAGTCGCCCTTCCGGATGGCGTGCCGGAGAGGCGCGAAGATTGGTGCTAGGGGCGCGGACTCGGGGCGCTGGAGGAGGGATTCCGAGGGGAGGATTCCGAGGAGGAGGTTGGCGGGGATGAGGTAGGTTAGGATCTTGGTGCGGTGGGCTGTGTAGCGTGGAGGTGTCTGGAGATAGGCCTCGTTGAGGCAGTGGGAGGCGCGGAGGAAGTGATTGTTGGAGAGGTTGAAGCGGCCGAGGTAGTAGAGGAAGGTTACACGCTGGGCGGCGGGGTAGAGGGAGAGGGGGGGCGAGTTTGTGGAGATGTTTGTGAAGATCTGCTTCGCCAGGTGCGTTTTCCGACACTAAACGGGGTCAGTCAGTACGAACATTCAGCGCGGGAGACAAGAGGTACGACAAGGGAAGAGAGGCGCGTACCGCGAATAGCAGCTTCAGCACGAGGTTCGCAAACATGTAAACCCCGACCTTCTTCCCCTCCGGCCGGCTAAACCGCGCGCTGGACCTGTCCGTCAGGCACGCCGTGAAGATCTTCTGGATGATCTCCGCCGACGTCTCGGCGACGGATTTGCGGCCCTCCTCGTCACCGGCGCCCAGCCGCGCGGTGAGGTCCGGCCGCTTGTTGAGCATCATGGTGAGTTGGGAGAGGACCTCGCTGAGGGACATGCTCGTCTGGAGAAGCATGGCGCCGTAGCTTGGGTTTGAGAAGGCGGTGCTGCAGGAGCTGGGTGTGCGTTAGCTATCGGGCTTGATTCTCGTGGGCTGTGGCTCTGCGTGGAGGCTCATGGCAGGAGGGGGGGGGAACTCACTTGACGAGCCCGCACAGCAGCGAATGCGCCCTCGCCAGATCCTCAAAATCAACATCCCGCCAGAAAACCATGTAATCCTTCACAAACGTCACGAGGCCGGGCCAGCTCGTCCCCTTGCCCTCCGGCACGTCGTCATCCTCGGGCAGCCCCCTCTCCACCGCCGCCTCCAGCGCATCGCCGCCCTTCTTCCCCCGCGCCCCCGCGGTGCCGGGGCCGAACTGCGCGCGGAGTTCGGTGCCCAGGTCGAAGTATTGCTGGGAGGCGGAGGGGGAGACCTGCAGCCAGGCGCGGAGGCTGGGGCCGTCCTGGTCGCGGACGAAGGCGCGGAGGTTGGTGAGGAATTGGGTGAGGAGGGACATTGGCGGGCGGGTTTCGTGGGATCAGAGGGGAATCAGAGTGAGAGGAGAGGATAATTGGGGCTGCGTGAGTGTGAGTGTGCGTGCAGTCCGTCATGTGTTGGGCTCGCGGGTTGATGCGCCGTTGAGTGAGGTGAGAAATGGAGCTTGTTTGGAGCTACGGTGAGGTTGGACGCGGTGGATTATGGTAGGGATCAATGTCACTTGCAGCGGAATTTAGGTGGAGAGATACTTGATCACGTACCTCCCATTATCAGCACCGCCAGCACACATAAGAAGTCGTCACAACGCGACAATACAAACATGAAATCCAAATCGAGCCGCTTATTCTTCTTGTTTAAAATAACCTGCCTGTGTATGCCATACATCTAGATAACACCCTGGACTCAAAAAAATGAACCTCACTCGTGCAGGGATTTCCAATGAGATGAGCAGACTCGCGAAAGTCATGGTATAACAAAACAGTCTGAAGATCCTTCCCGCAACATCTCAAGACCTGAATCAACATACGCACGCCTGCTACGGTTTCCTCCGCCCATCGTCCGGCTACGGACACCTTAGACGGACTCAATCCTCTGCACCACCACCGCAGTCGCCGCGCCGCCGCCGTTGCAAATCGCCGCTACGCCGTACTGGCCAGGCTGGAGCTGGTGCAGCAGGGTGGTGAGGATGCGCGAGCCGGAGCTTCCCAGGGCGTGGCCGAGGGAGATGGCTCCTCCCAGGGGGTTGACGTTGGCGTTCTCGAGACCCAGGATCTGCGACACGAGGATTAGCATCTCATCCCTGAAAAATATTATGATTATCACGGGTTACTCACCTTCTCGTTCGCCTTGATGACCGCCGCAAACGCCTCGTTGAACTCCCAGACCGACACCTGCTCCTTGGTGATGCCCGCCCGCTCGAGGGCAATGGGGACGGCCTTGGCGGGCGCAACGGGGAAGTCCATCGGGTCGACCGCGGCGTCGGCCTGACCGCAGATCTTGGCGAGCACCCGCGACCCGGCGCCGAACTCCTGCGCGAGCGCCTTGCTCCCCAGAATCAGCGCGCTGGCACCGTCGTTAAGGGTCGACGAGTTCGCCGCCGTGACGGTGCCGGTGCCGTCCCGGATGAAGGCGGGCTTCAGGCTCGAGATTTTCTCAGGCTTGATGTCGAGGTAGCCCTCGTCCGTGTCGATGGTGGTCGAGCCCTTGCGCCCCTTGACCTCGACGGGGGCGATTTCCTCCTTGAACGCCTGAGCCTTCCACGCGGCCTGGGCCCTCTCGTAGGACTGCAGCGCGTACTCGTCCTGCATCTCCCTCGTGACGCCGTACTTCTTGGCCGTGTTCTCGGCGCAGTTGCCCATGTGGACGGTGTTATACACGTCCGTCAGGCCGTCCTTGATCAGGCCGTCCTCGAGCTGGACGTGCCCGAACGGCGGGAGGCTGCTCGACCGCGGGAGGTAGTACGGCACGCGCGACATGTTCTCCATGCCGCCGGCCACCTGGGCCTCGGACAAGCCGAGCTGGATGTTCTGCGCGGCGAAGACGACGGCCTTGAGGCCCGAGGCGCACACCTTGTTGATGGTGGTCGCCTCGACCTCGGGCGAGAAGCCCGCAAATATCGCCGCCTGCCTGGCGGGCGACTGGCCGACGGAGCCCTGCAAGACGTTGCCCATGTAGACGTCCGTCACCTTGTCCTTAGGGATCTTAGACTTTTCCAGCGCCGACCTGATGGCGACGGCGGCTAGCTGCGGCGCGGGGACCGAGGTGAAGGAGCCATTGAACTGTAGGAGCGGGTGTTAGCTCCCTCGGGTTTCCCTGATGCCGATGTATCGTGAGAACACGGCTGGAAAACGGGGATTCTCACCTTGGCGGTGGGCGTCCGGGCCGCGCTCAGGATGTAGGCGTCGCGGACCTCCTGGGACATGTAAGACCGGGTGGAGAAGCCTCGGCGAGCATTCGCCTGCGCGAACCGCCTAGGGATCGCGGCAGACTGCCTGGCGCAAATCGAAGCCATCTTGAGCCTGGGATATCGTGCCGGTTCTCGAATGTGTAGTACGGAGTGGGAAACGAGGGGAAGATCACGACGGGAAAGGTCGGGGGAGCTCGAGGACGGAGGGGGAGCTCCTATCATGTGTCGAGACGGACTCGGCCAACTTCGGCTAAGGGCGGTGGCCGGACCCTCTTCCCCACATTCCCGACTGCAACGGTACCCCACGTCTGAAGACCCTCGGCGCTGGTGCCGTAAATTTACTCGGAAGACCAGGCCGACTTTCTTGGTTAAGACGGCGGGCAGTACCTGCCATTCCGACGCAGCGGCTCCTTCCCGAATCATTTCAAGTTCCTTCCTCCGGAACAATCCCTGACACGCTCCTTCCCTCCGTTTCGGCGCCCCAAGGAACCTTCGCCGGCTCGCCTCACGTCACGTCACGTCACGTGCGCGCGCCTTCGGCCATGAATCGACGGGGGCGGAAACTCCGAGGCCGGACTCTTGGGCTGGCTGACTTGTGCAGCGGTCTGAGGCGCCCCTCATTGGCCCAAAGTGGCCCAGCCTGATTGGCCCCTCCGCTGAGGCGAATAGAATCCCAACAGTCGCCTCTTGCACGAGAATCTCAAAGCGTGGCTCCTGTCATCCTCCCTATATCCTCGTGGGAAACTCGCCTTATCCATCCACCCACCTACCGACGCAGAGCGACTCGACTTTTTAGCGGAACGCAGCCCGTATCGGTTTTGAGCGTGAAGCCTGGAGTTTCTCTGTTTTCCCCGCACCGCGTCTGACCGTATCTTCCCCTCTATACCCCTCATCCGCCGCCCATCATGTCTACCGCCGCCCGACGTCGCTTGATGCGTGACTTCAAGGTATGCTGCGTCTCCCGTCTGTTCGTATCCTTATTCTCTATACGCTGATGCTAACTCTCGTCTTCCGGCAGCGCATGCAAACCGACCCCCCGACCGGTGTCTCCGCGTCTCCAGTCCCCGACAATGTGATGACCTGGTATGTCCCTCACTCGCATCCCCGCCCGCCCCCCGGGCCACGATATCTAACGTCTCCCGGTGCAGGAATGCGGTAATCATCGGGCCCGGCGACACCCCCTTCGAGGATGGAACATTCAGGCTGGTAATGCAGTTCGAAGAGCAGTATCCTAATAAGCCGCCCGCCGTCAAATTCATCAGCCAAATGTTCCATCCAAACGTCTACGCCACCGGGGAGCTGTGTCTAGACATCCTGCAGAACAGATGGAGTCCTACATATGATGTCGCCGCGGTTCTAACCAGCATCCAGAGGTGCGTTGCGACTCCCCCTCGGTGCACGATGCGTTCTCTCAGGCTAACAAAGCCGTCTAGTTTGCTTAACGATCCAAACACCGGGTCCCCGGCCAACGTCGAAGCGTCGAACCTCTACAGGGAAAACCAGAAAGAATACGAGAAACGAGTCCGCGAAACGGTGGAGAAGTCATGGGAGGAATAGGGTCGGTGTGTCCACGGTGAAGGGAAAAGTGTTGGAGAAGTGTTCGAGCGGATCGATCATCTCCCTCCGCTCTCGGCCGCATATTGGAAGACGGAATACCTGCTATGACCACGGGCATCCTTTCGATCGCGATCAACAGCCGGCTCCGGCACCGCCTCGGTCCTGCCTTCAATACGATACGACGACGAGACGATGGCATTGACGGCGTTTATCGGAGTCACCACGGCAGGGAATCCGGGTGCGGGGGCAACGAAGGCACAAAGCGCTCGTCATCCTGGATACGCCACTGGCATCTCACGGGGACCCGGCTCTTTCCTTCTTTGACATTGGCGTCGAAACTCAATCCCAGGCGTCTCCATCTATGTACATCGCCTTCAGCGGGATATTCTATACGACTCCACCTTTCTTGTTTCTTTTTTCTTTGTCGAGCGGAGTTTCGGGAAGGATGGGGCGAAGGAGGATGGATCATTGTTGCATTTACATAGCGTTATACCGATGAGGGTCGCGTTAACAGATTGGCTACGGTTACGGTACATGGTCTCAGGACCCCTGTGTGTTCGGGTTGTGGACGTCACCGTCCTGGTATGCTTGTAGGTGTGGCAGATAGATCTTCATGCGAGGTCCTGGTGGACTGTAAGCCTGTGGAGGCGTAGAAGTCGGGCTGGGATGACGGGCAGAGCCGCACCGTTCGGCAAGCTTTAAGCTGCCCGTTCTCGACCCGCACCAGGTTCGGACATGCAACTCCTTCGACACCGCTGGGTTCGGAGGTCGGTCCGAAGGGGGTTCGGCCGGTACCGGCGGTGCACGCCACAGAAACATCCCGCCGAAGTGTCGTGTCGGGCTTCAAGAAATGACAATAAGAGGGCTCAGCTTGTCTAGACATTATTAATCGTCCGATGCGATGGGGGCCAAAAGCTCGCTCCGTGTCGTTATGAGATCAATGCATGAATATGGACTATTCCTGTAGTAAACACCGGAACGGAAGTACTGATCGCACTTTCCCACCCGATATTAATGACACGCGCCTTCCTTCACTGTTGTCTTATGATTTCGAAGCCGAGAATTCTGATCGCACTTTCCCGCCCGTTGCTAGTTTCCCTTCTCCTTCCTTGTCTTGTAACTTCCAAGCCCGGACTCGATGGCACTTGCCTACTCATTATTAATGACCCGCGAGCGTGGCAATCTCGCTAGGCGCGGTATCCAACAGGCTGACAAAGTCTTTGTTTACTCTGTGCCTGGCGTGGCACCGTGGCAGGTGTGAGCACGGGGAAGCACCCGTCCCAAAGTTTCCCGAGCGACGTTCGAGACGCGGCATTCCACATGGTTTAGTCTCGCCCCTGCGGGGTGGCGTAGTGTCCCACTTCATCGTGTGCGACGGTGCCCTTGGCACCTATTATAGTTGTGTCGGCACTCAGTTCTGGGGGTCAAGATCAAAGGTCAAGGTCGAGGTTCCGTTTTCCGATCCTATGTACCTTGAGAGAACGTCGGATGAGGAAAAAGCGGTCGAGGCCTACATGTACCGTGAAACACCACCCGTAAAACCCACGCTGTGCCCTGGGCCAGGTCTCTGAAACCCACTAAGAAGTTCGGCTCCCCACCAATTAATCCCCCCCAAACGCGGGAGGAGCCTTTTTCCCCCTTGTCGCGTCATCTCAGGCATCCAATCTTGTCCGACACTCCCTTCCCCATCGTCACTTCTTTCGTTTAGGGGGCACCTTGACCCTTTGGGAATACCGGCTCGTTTCCTTTTTTGGTCATTTCTTAGTCTGGGGGCTTTTTCAATTGTCGATCCCCCCCTCGACGGCTCTCGTTTGTTGTCTGGTGCGATTCCCTCGGCCTCGAGAACTGGGGCCTAGCCCACCGCTTCCGTCTGAATTCCTTCCTCCTGCACCTGTCCACAGTGGGCGCCCTCGCTCCAATCCAGCTCTCCCTCCCCACCCTCCGCCCTCCGCCATCCCTAGAACAGACCGGCCTGCGCGCGACGACAGAATTCCTTCGCTCCGCTGTACCCCCCTCCGACGAGTGCCAGGGTCGACCCGTCGTGGTAGGAAGAGACACGAGCAGCCAGCTGACCAAGCCGGTCGGATCGCAAACCCTTGCCCGCCATGTCGAACGCGAATAGCATCAAAGTCGTCGCCCGATTCCGGCCCCAGAACAAGATTGAGCTGGGGTCGGGCGGCACGCCCATTGTCAACTTCGATGGCGCCGATACCTGCACGATAGAAGTATGGCGATGACCCCCCTCTCTCCCCCGTGGCGGGGCCGCGCAGGATACCCTCGTGGCCGTTCCTGGTCTCGGCCTCGGACCGAACCGTGGCACCGTATGCTGACACTTGCGATGTGTAGTCCAGGGATGCCGCGGGCTCCTTCACCTTCGATCGCGTGTTCGGCATGCAGTCGAAGCAGTCCGACATCTTCGACTTCTCGATCCGCTCCACCGTCGACGACATCCTCAACGGCTACAACGGCACCGTCTTCGCCTACGGCCAGACCGGCGCGGGAAAGTCGTACACCATGATGGGGTCCGACATCGACGACGAGGAGAACCGCGGCGTCATCCCCCGCATCATCGAGCAGATCTTCGCGAGCATCATGTCGAGCCCGTCCACCATCGAGTACACCGTCCGCGTGAGCTACATGGAGATCTACATGGAGCGCATCCGCGACCTGCTGAACCCCCAGCACGACAATCTCCCCGTACACGAGGAGCGGAGCCGCGGCGTGTACGTCAAGGGCCTCCTTGAGATCTACGTGTCGAGCGTCCAGGAGGTCTACGAGGTCATGAGGAGGGGCGACGCGGCGCGCGCTGTTGCCGCGACCAACATGAACCAGGAGTCGTCGCGCTCGCACTCCATCTTCGTCGTCACCATCACCCAGAAGCACGTCGAGACGGGTTCGGCGAAGAGCGGCCAGCTGTTCCTAGTGGATCTTGCGGGTAGCGAAAAGGTCGGCAAGACGGGCGCCAGCGGCCAGACGCTCGAGGAGGCCAAGAAGATCAACAAGAGCCTGAGCGCCCTCGGCATGGTCATCAACTCGCTGACCGACGGGAAGTCGTCGCACATCCCGTACCGGGACTCGAAGTTGACTCGGATATTGCAAGAGTCGCTGGGCGGTAACAGTCGGACGACGCTCATCATCAACTGCTCGCCGAGTAGCTACAACGACGCCGAGACGCTCAGCACTCTACGATTCGGTATGAGAGCAAAGGCCATCAAGAACAAGGCCAAGGTCAACGCTGAGCTCAGCCCTGCGGAGCTCAAGTCTCTCCTTCGAAAGGCCCAAACCCAGACGGCTACGTTTGAGAGTTATATCTCCAACCTCGAGGGCGAGATCCAGATGTGGCGTGCGGGCGAGAGCGTGCCCAAGGACAGGTGGGTACCCGCCATGTCTCCTGACGCCGTCACGACCACGAAAGCGCCTCCCCGGGATCCCCGACCGTCCACGCCATCTACGCCGTCAAGGCTAGCCATCGAACCGCGGCCCGAGACCCCCTCACTCGATCGATCCGCGACGCCGAGCATCCCCCTCGAGAAGGACGAGAGGGAAGAGTTCCTGCGTCGCGAGAACGAACTGCAGGACCAGCTGGCGGAGAAGGAATCGCAAATGGTCAACGCGGAGAAGCAGCTTCGGGAGACCAAGGAGGAGCTAGTGTTCCTCAAGGAGCACGACAGCAAGCTCGGCAAGGAGAACGAGAGGCTGACGTCCGAGACGAACGAGATCAAGATGCAGATCGAGCGCGTGACGTTTGAGGGCAAGGAGACGCAGATCTCGATGGACGCGCTCAAGGAGCAGAATGCGGAGCTGACGGCCGAGCTCGACGAGGTCAAGCAGCATCTCCTAGACGCCAAGATGGCCGTCAAGGAGTCGAGCGCCGTGCTGGACGAGAAGGAGAAGAAGAAGGCGGAGAAAATGGCCAAGATGATGGCGGGCTTTGACCTCGGCGCCGACGTCTTTAGCGACAACGAGAAGGCCATCGCCGACGCCATCAAGCAGCTCGACGACCTGGCGGAGCAGTGCGCGGCCGGCGACTCTATCGCGCCCGAGGACCTCGCGGGCCTGAGGCAGAGGCTCGAGGAGACGCAGGGCATCGTCCGGCAGGCGGAGCTGTCGGCTTACGGCTCGTCGTCGGGCGCGGCGGAGGCGCGGCGGAGGCAGGACCTCGAGGAGCGCCTAGCGGCGCTGCAGGCCGAGCATGAGGAGCTCCTGCGGCGGGGGCTGGGCGAGGGCGACGCCGAGGAGATCAAGGCGCGTCTGGAGGCGGCGTACACGGGTAAGAACGAGGCGCAAGCCAAGCTGGCGGAGGAGCTCAAGGCGGAAATGGCGCAGAAGAACGCCGAGGCGGAGCGCATGGCGGTCCTGGTGGAGGACCTCCAGAAGAGGGCGGCGGCGGCTGGCGGGGCGGCGGCGGCGGCGATGCCCAACGGCAAGACGGTGCAGCAGCAGATGGCCGAGTTCGACGCCATGAAGAAGTCGCTGATGCGCGACCTGCAGAACCGGTGCGAGCGCGTCGTGGAGCTCGAGATCTCGCTTGACGAGACGCGCGAGCAGTACAACAACGTGCTGAGGTCGTCCAACAGCCGGGCGCAGCAGAAGAAGATGGCGTTCCTGGAGAGGAACCTCGAGCAGCTGACGCAGGTGCAGAGGCAGCTCGTGGAGCAGAACTCTGCGCTCAAGAAGGAGGTGGCGATTGCGGAGAGGAAGCTTATTGCGAGGAATGAGAGGATTCAGAGTTTGGAGGGCTTGTTGCAGGACAGCCAGGAGAAGATGGCGGCGTCGAACCAGAGGTATGTCCCCTTATCATCCTTCCGTTCCCCCTCGTCCCTATATTTTTTTCCATGATATAGGGTTCTAACAAGCTCTACAGATTCGAGGTCCAGCTCGCGGCCGTCAAGGACCGCCTAGAAGCCGCAAAGGCCGGCTCGACGCGCGGCATCGGCTCGCCCTCTGGCGGCGGCGGCTTCAGCTTCGCCAACGCGGGGAGCCGCATCGCGAAGCCGCTGCGGGGCGGCGGCGGCGAGGACGACGCGCCGGCGAACCCGGCCATCTCGTCGCTTCAGGAGGGGGGCGGGAGTAAGCGGTCGAGCTGGTTCTTCCAGAAGTCGTAGTTAGACCGGGCGCGCGGGGTAGAAGGGGTATAGAATGAGTGGAGTGGGGAGAGGGGCGGGTGATGATAGATATATAAGGTTGTTCTTTGAATTAGGGGGGAGGAGGACATGTCGGGCACGCGAAGGACGATTGCATGGGGGTGGAGTACGGAGTAGAGGGACCATGAAAGGGTAAAGGCGGCATCTTTGCGCTCTTTTGTTTTTGAATTCAGGAGAATATGTTGAAATCCAATGTTGAATCTCTTCTAGATTAGAGTTGGCGGGTATCATGTTCACGTTTACAGCAAGCACTTTTCAAGGGGGGATGGGGGGGTCTTGCGCCTTCTGTTGGGGCATCTTATGACGCTCGACGCTCGTGGTGCGAACAGCTCTCTAAGGAAAGAGACATTGATACACTTTCTTCCCAAGCCCGGCATCGAAGGATCTCGGCGGCCGAGGAACCCAAAGGACGACCAGGCGCGTATGTCATGTAATCCGGGACCAAGCTCACCGTTTTCCTGGTCTTTTCTTTCCACTCCCCCAAGAACGCCCAGCTCGTCCCCGCTTCTTCTCTCCAGTCCGAGGTACAGTTCCAACAGAAAAACACAGATAGCTGCGCAATAACAAGACGCTTACCGATTAAAACTACTAATGTACAAACACACACAACGCCTACCCCCTTCTCCAACATAATCCGAGGGGAACACCCACGCCACCCCGCTCAAGACGCGCCCTCGGTGGTGTTTCCGGGCCCATCCTCTCAGGAAAACGTATCGGCGGTCTTCCAGAAGGCGGCCGGCCCGACGGGCCCCCACGGATTATGGTCCCTGATACCCGTTAGTCTCTCTAGCCTCGGTACGCCGGGATAGCTTTGATGGCCAAAGCTATGCAAGGGAGCGTGCCATGATGGAACATGGAAGAACTGTGCAAGAAAGGGATATAGGAAAGGGGTCGTGGGGATCTTACGCTGGGAACCACGTCCCAATGGCGCCGCGGCCCGACTTGATGCCCCCGATCTGAACAGCCTCAACGCACCATTTGGCCTCCCCATCGTAAATGCACTGCATCGACCATCGAACCTCGCTATCCACCGTCATGTGACACGTTCCTAATGTCCAATATCAGTCGCAATCCCAGCAGGGCGAGGACCCCGAGTACCTCACCCACGATATCAAAATGAGGACTCTTATCGGGAGAAGCCTCCATGGGCTCCGCGGTCCCCTCGAAATGCGCAACCGGAAGTTTCAGTGAACCACGATCCGCCGGCTCCACCATTGTCGCCTTCAGCTTCATGGTGACGTGCCGGGTTATCTGGCCGTCAAAGTCCCGCCTGATCCTCCTCCAAGGCCGCCCCCCGTTGTATCCGTTGTAGCGATCGAAGCTGTCTGGTTCCATCATGGAAATTACCTGGGGCACAAGGAATACGTAGTTCGGTTAGTCAATTTCAAAGAACTGAAGGAAGAAAATGGAGCGAGTTGCCCACTCACCCTGATCCACGTCCCCGTAATGCCGTACGGGTCGGTCTCGTCCACTGCGCGCGGGTCCCGCCTCTGATGCGGACAGGAGAAGCTATACGGGTATGAGCCTGAGAAGGGTGGCGCCTTCATCATGTACCCCAGCTCATACGGCCCGTCGGCTGTGTTGTGCCCCAGGAGGACCATGGAGGCCTCGACCCTGGTCCAGTCGACCTTGCCCTTCTCATCGTCCTCAAACGGGCCCCAGTTCCCGTACCAGGTATAGTTGAGAAGCTGGTACACCATAGGAGCAGCCCACGTGTAAGCCATGTCTAAGCGTGACTTCATGTAAGTATTCTTTTCCGCGACGGCCCGGCCGAAGAGGCAGTTGAGTCGCGCGAAGCGGGTGTTTCGGTACCTCGCAGACGGCCAATCTATAGCTTCGGCGGGATATATAGAAAATAACTCGGAAATATAGAGGAGATGCATTTTACTCGCTGGACGCTTCACGAGCTCTGAGAGGAACGGGGCAGTACGGGAAGGAAGATGGGTGGGTGCCGACGGCAGCGGGTTGACACCCGGGGTGGGACAGGCGCACTGAGCAAGACGTAACATGAGGTAGTAGATGTCTTCCACTAGTTTCTCCTGAGGTCCCTCGTGTATTAGCAGGACATTTGACGAGCGAAGCGGAGGGAGTTCGTTCCCGTACCGGGACCGCCGAAAACTTGGCCGTGTTGCAGAACCTCTGTAACTGTACCATATGCTTGACCGCTTCGGGCCAATTGTCGTTCGCCCAGGGAGTAGTATCCTGTTACAGACGAGTCAGTAGACATCATGGGGTATAGGTTCTCCGCCAGCTCACAAAGTTGTTGTGGTAGACCTTCTTGTAGAGGCTCTTCTTATGAATGGTGATAAGATCGCGGAGTCCCTTGCAAGTACGCATCAATGGCGGCAGGCCCGTCAAGCCGACGTGTCCGAAGACTTCATGGATGATGTCCTCGGGGAAGTCCAAGAGCGGGAACATGGTGGTGACATTGTCGTGGCGCTGTAATGCTAAGATGCCCGGGTGCGATGTAGGTGTGTGATGGTCCGGACCAAGCCGTGTCCGTTTGGATGAGAGGAGTCCGAGATGAACGACGCTCTGCATTTACCTACAGAGACTTAGGTAAAGTCCGAGGCTGGATGAGGAAAGCGCGACCGTGGGTATCTGAGGTCTCCAGATCGAGCGAAGAAGGCATGACTGTGGCTAAGCCAAGGTACTAGGTAGGACTTGTCATCGCGAGGTCATCCAAGTAGCTCGACAAGAGTGGCCAACTCACCCCTGGTGGGTTGTAAGTAAAGTTAAACATAGCTGTGCTACAAGTCATCATAGTCCTTCGTTCGAGTTGGATTATACTAATGGTCTGTTCTGTTCTGTGAATTCTTATCGCGTTCGTCAAGCTGACTTCCTCAATAACTTACAGATGAAGACTCAATTCCGCCCGTTGTATAACTGTGGGCACGATACTTGTGCCCAACGAGAGTAGATCGGTGGACAGCGCGGAGCTCGAGCCCAGCACAAAAATATGTTGACAGCTACTCCAAGCGGAGACGCCTCACATGGAATTCAAAACTCGCGATATCCAAAAAGGAGGCGTAAAAAGGGGGCATGTATGCCCATTCCTAACCGTATATACACTCTCCACCCTATCAAACCACCAAACATCGACACTCACATCAACGCCGCAACACCAACAATACCCAAAAGGCCCAACATTCCCATGTCCGAAATAAGGCCTGACGTGTGAATGATTCGTAAAACAAGGCCGTATAAACAAAGACATTCCTCCCAGATGTATCATCCCGAACGCTAGAACCGTGAACGTGCCGCCCTTGCAAAAAGGCCAGGGATGCCCCCCCCTTCCTCCCAAAAAAAGAATACCAAATGAGAAATACAAAACAAAACTAAACAAAAACAAGAGGGATATAACATGCAAAACAAGGCAACAAAACGTAAAAGTGGTATCTCGGCTTTTCGTTTGAAAAAAAGCCGCCTCCCGCCCAAGACCCCCGTTCCGTCGACCCGTGTCCGGCCCCGAAAACTCCCCCCTCTTCCCTTTTGTTGTATCCCCTGGAAGAAACAAGTCCGACGCACTGGTACAGAATGACGAATCCCGCCTTGACATGACCCTGACACTGACCCTAACCCTGACCCTAACCCTGACCACCTTGACCACCCCGACCTGAAAAGCCACCGAGAGAAACGGCGCGCCCCTACTCCACCGTCTTCCCCGCATTAAGCACAATGCAGTTCGCAAGCAGCTTCCCCCCTTCATGCAAAAGCTCCCACCTCGTCGAGTCAAACCCATCTTTGAGCACCATAAGAAGCGCCGTGTTCTCGTTGATCCCCCTCGCGAGCTTAAGGTCATCCGGCGTCTGTATGCCCCCAAACTTAACCAGGTAGTCCCGCATCAGCCCCACCTTGTCCGACTCGCTCGCAGGCCTCGACACCGCGGGACATGGCCCCTCGAGCGCGAACCCGTAGCACCACACCACCAGCATCGCAAAGTACAGCACCCAGGGTCTGTTGAGCTGGACGTCATCCCGCACAGAGTATGGCTCGCCGTCGCGCGGGGTCCCGCCCGCCGCCTCGGGCATCAGCACCCCGCACAGAAACTTGAGCGCGTAGAACGTCGCGTCCCGCGCCTTGGCCGACGGCGCCCACTGCTCCCTCAGCCTCCGCTGCGCGTTGTTGAGGTCTTGCGGCCCGATAGGCCGGCCCAGGAGCCGCTTCGCCCGTGCGAAGATCTGGCAGTCGACCACGTCCACGTGCATCGCCATGTGCGCGAGGTGGTGCAGTACGATCCGGCTCTCCCGCGCCACGTCGTTCTCCTTCCGCCGCGCGACGTCGTACCTGTACGGGTCGTTCGACGTCTCCTCGCGCTCGAGCGCCTTGTCAAAGTCCACCTTCCAGCTGTCGAACGCCCGATTCAGCGTGCCGCGCCACTTGTCGCGGCCCCCGAGCGCCTGCGAGACGCCGTTGCCGAGGACGTTTACCTGGAGGTCGCGCTGGTTCATGTGCCACGTCACGCTGAGCAGCCCCGCCATAAGGACCATGCGGCCGAACGAGTTCGTCCGCACCTCCTGCCCGCTGAGCGTTCTCTTCAGTCCCTCGAGGAAGGATATATTCTTGACGTTTTCCGACAACAGGATCGTCTCGGTCCTAGCCACCTCCGCGCCGCTAGTCGCTTTCCACAGCTTCTCATCGCATGGCAGCGGGAGCCTCATCTCGTGTGCCACCATGACTGTAGAGTGGCCGAACATCGTCGCGTGGATGGAGTCGATGACAAAGGCCGCAAAGGCCGCGCGGCGCGTGGCTTCGTTGGTGATCCACTGGTTCCACCAGTCGTCCTGTGTGGGTCCCGAGGCCGACGACTGCCGAGATCCATTCAGCCCCGCGCGCTGGTCTGCCGGATTGGGGGGTGAATCGAGTGCCGACTTCCCCATGAGGGACCGACCGCGGCGCATCAGGGTGATGGTTGTGGCATGATGTATGTGCGCTCTCTCGTGGAGCTCGCGCGTCGAGTACATCTTCTCGTACAGCTCTAGTAGCAGCATAGACTGGAAGATCCAGAGCTTCGCCGGCGGCCGGAAGTTGGGGTCCATGAAAATCTCCCACCGTACGTGCCAAGCGAGGAAGTTCGACACCTTGGATCCCGCAAGCGTCACTTCCGTGCCGTGGGTCTTATCCAGACACGCCGCCCCGATCGTCATCATCGCAATGAGCAGCAGGTTCGGCGTCTTGTCGGGCGAGAACGTCGGCTTGTGGAGAATGGGCATCTGGTCGCTGAAGTGTAACCAGTACGACCCAATGTAGGCTTGCATCATCCGCTTGCTGAGCATATGGTGGTCCTGTGTGCGGTCACCCTCAACAATGTGCTCCCTATGCCGCTCCACAGATGCGCGGCCAACCTCGTGAAACCGATCCTTGATGAACTCGAAGATCTCGTTGCTCTTCTCGTCAGAGATCGTGGCCTCTGGTAGGTTGTGGTCAAGTATGCTAGAGACGGCCATGACCTGCTGCGATGCCGCGGGGAAGTAGCCGAGAGAGGGCGCTTCATTGCCCAAGTACGGAACGCTCGCATAGTTGTTCTGGTATTCCATATAACTACCACAACCGTTAGTACGGGCCAGCACTGGATTGCCAAGTTGCAGACGGGAGGAATAAAGACTCACTTGTGGGGATATCCTTGGTTCATTATTGGCCCCATGGTTGGCGAATTATTACCGTTATCCGCAAACAGGAATTGGACGACATCGTCGGGGAGGAAGTGCGGAGAGTTGTTTAGGATGCTCTCATTGCCGAATACCGGTACTATCTGGTTTGTCGGCATGGAGTCCATCATCATCAAGTCTTCGGTTGACTGTTGGCCACCGTCCGGGTAGTCACCCGTCGAAGTTGGCACGTATTGCTGCTCTCGCTCGTGAGAGGCTGCCTCGGAGAAATTGGACGGCGGGAGGGTGAAGGGGGTGAAATTCTGCTGGGGAGCATAGTTGACGGGCTGAGATATAGAGCTATGCTGGCCGTGGAAACCCTGCTGTGTTGACACCGGTGAGAGGACGCCGTAGGAGTTGACATTGGTCTGCACTGGCGGTCGCTGCGATACGCTTCCTGAATGGAAGGAGCTGCGCCGCGCACTGGGTCCGCCATATGCCCCATCTTGGCGCACATAGCCATCAACGCCGTTCGACCCGGGGCCGGCGGAGAAGACTGCTGGAGGGGTGTGTGCGACCGGACTGTAAGGGCTGGCGATGTGATCCTTGGGCGACTGGTATGAGATGGAGCCCGTCCGAATGCTGGGAGGGTAGCCCGGCCCAGGCCGATTCGCTTCCGGCGACGCGGACCCCGCGGGCCCAAAGGGAGGCCGGTCTGTCGCTGGGGACGACCGAGCGAGCGAGTCCTTGCGGTTGAGTGACGAGCCCTTGGCCGTGTGGCGATCTTTGTGGCGGTTACACAGGTCAAGCCTGACAAAGGTCCGCTTACAGTCCGGATAGTCGCACGTGTAGATTTGCTTTGGATTGTGGTTCAGTTGATGCCGGTACCTGGTGGTCGTGTCAGTCTAACGTGTGAAGTCCGAAACCAAACGCGAACCTGGCGGGGAACAGCCGCGCGGCGGGATGGCCGAGGAGCGAGGCGAGGCATGGAACCGGGGAGTTCGAGTCCTTACAGATGCTCAGCTCTTGAGTAGCTCTTCCCGCAGCCTTCGTGGGGGCATTCGAACTTCTTATCCAGACCCTTGCGACTTCGCCGCCTCTTTCGGGTCGGACCTTCCGAGTTGGACGAGTGCGCCGGGTTTCCATCTCCGTCTCCTCCCTGGTCGTCGCCCTCGTTGTCCGGCGACCGACTCCGCCGGCGCCCCCTCTCCCCATCATACTCGGTTTTCAACTCGGGCGGCGACGTCGTCTGCCTATCCTGGGTCACCATCATGGACGAGCTAGCGGGCGATACTGGCAAGATTGACTTGACATCATTGGTGTCGTGAGCAGCGGCTACCGTGGCCATGGCGCCCGACGACGAAACCCGGGATTGATTACGGACTGTGCGCGATGGAGTGTTTGCGATCGAAAGTGCGAGGGTGGACAGGGACTGCCCGGAGGAGGGGTGTGTCACGTCTGCGGGCCAAGCGCTTCAAGGGCGGTCCCGGTCCTCGCGTGGCCAGTGGATTCTGGGTACAGGGTGCGGATGCTCGGGCGCGATGGTGGCAGGTACAGCCGTGGACGTCGACTCCGTATTCGCTGGTCGCGCGCATCAAGCGCTTTTCGTGGCGTTACACGGCGGGCAGGTGCCGGCTCCAGGTCACGAAGGGCAAGGCTCCGTGTTTAACGGAAGTGGTGGGGAGGGCGAGGCGAGGTGGATGGGGGGGGGGAAGCTTGGCGGCGGTAAGGACAGCAATGGACCTGCGCTGTCGCAGGGCCGAATCCGCGTCGGTGGAAAGTGTTCACCGGGCCAAAAATGCAGCGAGGCTGTCTTCTGGCATGGCTGGGTTCTCGGGGACCAGTGGGGTACAGCCGCCGGGTCGGGGCTCTGGGCTGCTCGTCTCGAGGAGCCGTGATGCGATGGAATTCCGAGGTGAGCTGGCGTGGCTCGATGTTCATCCGCTCGTGGCGTCGTGTAGGGTCGCGGTTCCTGGATGGCTGGTTGCAGGCTGAGGAGAGGGGGACGGGAAAATTTTTAATCCCGCTTCGCTCCTCGCGGTTGACCTCGCAGAGTGGTGATTCGGAGCTCGAGATCCCTCGCTTGGCAAGATGTCCGGGTTAGGATGAGGAGGGAAGTACGAGGGTCCGGTGGAGCAGCTTTGGGATAATATGACGAAGGCAGAAGATGGGTCCAAGCCTTGGTGGCGGGCTAGTCAACGCATGGGATCCTCTAGCTCGCTGCTACGATGCAATCAGACGAGTTAAGAATAGGTCGTTAGCCCCACGGATGCCTCCGCTCTCTGCCCGGTGTGGGAAAATGGAACGAACGGCCTTGCTGCATAAACGCGTGAGGGGGGGGACACGGTGAAATGGCAGGGTTCTTTCTTCCTCAAGGTATCAAATCCGCCCGCGGTTCACCCAGCGGGGCAGGTACAACGCAGGGTCAGGTACAGAGAACTGGATCTCAGGTCCGGGCTCCGCTGCGAGGTGCTGATATTGGCGGGTACTTGTGCATGTCCTGGGCTGGAGATTCCACCCGAGTTATAACACAAATTACTCCGTACAGCGGAATCGCGGGGTGTTGTGCATAGCCTTGAGGGAAGTACGAGGTACCCGGGCATGTGGAACTGTGAGCGGTACAGTACCTTGGAAACCCCAGAATCTCGCCCCTCTCATCTTGGGTGCGGCTGGCCCTAGCGTCGTGAGATAGCGCAAAGGTTTACTGGCGCCCGCCGCTAACTAGCACCCTTATTCCTTTGTATGCCCACTACCCACATCGCCCAGACGTCAGTGCGGCAACTGGGGAAGAGGGGGACGACAGCGGCGCGTTAAGACTCGGGGTGGTTGCAGAACCTCGAATAGCAGCACGTCCATCATAGTCCTGGAGTTCAGGTTATTTGTGATCATATCGCACTACAAGACGCCTCCAATCCTCCGCCGAATAAGGTTGAGGCGTTCAGGGTCGCCTCGGGGAAATATGTACTTATATACGTACATTGACTTCAAAAGCAGGGTTCGCACGATTCTCCTCCACTTCCCGGGATCAGGGGTCAAGGTCTTGCTCCCGTCCGCCCACGGCCCCAGGGACCGGTCACCGACGCCACGACAAAGCCATTGTCTTACTGCGTTGGCAGCTCCGAGAGTCCGAAACCTTGCATGTTTGCACTGTGGGCGCCCTCCACGCGATCGGCGGCCGCAATTGAGGTTCCTGTCTTTAGGTGCTCATCCAGCCTTCTTGGCTTCGTTCGTACCTCGTACCGAGTATTAGTTGGCAGATTTCAGCCCCCCAGGCGAGACCGGTGTACAGTACGCGTCTGAAGGGTCAGCGAGCAGTACACCTCGACCACCTTGACCCGCTCCGCAGCCTGAGTGCCATCGGGTAGGCCCCGACATGACCCCGGCGCGCCGCCCAGATGCGGAGCGCCACCGGTCAGTTTCCTCCATCACGGATTTGGTCTCCGCTGGGATCGGGATTAGGTTCGACCCATCCACTATTGGACGCTCCTCGGTCGCGGTTCATGCAACAAGACCCTTCCGGACGACGAGGCGCCTCCTGCAGAACCGAACAGGGCATCAGACGCACCCCTCTCCAGAGGTCAACCAAAAGACGATCGTCTCTGGAATTCCGTTTCATTTTATGCGCCATTTTCCCACTAAGGGAGAGTTGACAGCGACGGAGTACCTCGTAAGGAATGTCAGGCTTGGCCCGAACGATAGGCTGGCCATGTTAATAGATACTTGTGCGACGGGTCTTCATCGGTTGTCGCTCTCTTTGCTTTTTCCGCATTGCGGCGCTCAGACAACCACCGTTCTCGAAGACCCTTGCCCCGCCTTCTCGTCGGGCTGCGTGAGACGGCCCATCTCGTGTTTCCTTGCACAGCATGCCATCCGAATATGCTGCAGGGGCGAAGCGGGGCAAGGCGTGGGGAGGGCGACTCTTGTCAGCCAGCGGCGCGCGATGCCAATTGGAGCTTGGCGCCCGGCGCGATGGAGGGCTGGGCAGCCATCGTCGGCAATGTCCCACAGCTGGACGGATTGGTGCGGCGTGAGACGATCTGGGGTTGGGAATCTCCGCGGGATTTGGGGGTCCTGGGGGGATGGGGAGGGTGGGGGTTGTGGCAGGAGGGGTCCTGGCCTCTTCTCTTCGCTGGAGAAGATGCGTGATGCCCTCGTTGCAGCATGGGTGCACCTGTCAGGAAGGGCACACTCCGGATCTTCAAATGGCCTAGCTTGGGCGGGGTGGGCCGCCAAGGAAGGTGTGATGTGCAGGACGTGCAACCAACAGCAGGGAGGTCAGTGCTCTGCGTGATTGGCTGGTTCCGCCCCATTCGCACGGAAGGAGGGTGGGTCCAAGGCTCCAGTCGAATCCCGGGAACTACTGGGTGTGGAGTGCTAGTACAGCGGAGCACAAAGTACAAGTAATAATACCTGGTCGTGTGTGGTACAGTCGCTACCTGCCCCGTAATAATACCTTCTGAGATGGGGAACCTACATTACTTCCTAGTGGCCGTTGGTGACTCGAGAGGCGCACTCGACGACGACGAAAGCTCGCCTGAAGTGGGGGTGGCTTTGTCCTGGTTCCGACTGCATGGCATCCTTCCCGCGCACTCCCAACCGTTCATCTTTACTGGTAAGAGGATGAATATGCTGGCGGTCTTGAATCAGCAACATAGGTTCTGTCAAATCGCCCAGGCCACTTAAGAGACGGAACACCTTCGTTTGTACCACCGAAAACGGAACCCGGCAACATGCATGGTACTGAACGTTCGATGACGTTCCTCTGGGCAAGATGCTGCTGGCCTCGCTCGCCAACCCCGTGCGCCTCTCTACCAAGTGGACTGCCCCCACCCGCCAAACGAACACGGCCAAAGCTCTGCGCAAGTACACTGTCGATTTCGAGGTCACACTCCAGCACAGTTTCCCACGCCTATCTATAGGACCCGGGATTGGTCACCCTGTCGGCACTTAACAGCCTTTCTGCCGTCTACCCTGCATGCTCCAAGCCGACAACTTGAACCCGATGACTGGAGATATTTAATTACGTATCGGAATGAGCATCCTGGTGCGGCTCACGATTGTGACCACCAGCACCCTGGACTGTGACATGGCAAGGGATCGACGAGAATTCTGGATATGTGGACGAACACCCTCAGCCGTCATCGTACAATGTACCACCTCCTGCCCTCGCGCCGAACCAAGTACTTACAGGCCCCCATGCTCCGTCCCTCCCCACAGAAACCGTGTCTCAGCCTGGGGCTGTCACGGCGGCACCTCACCGACGGCTTCAGTCACCTGACCGCGGAATCAGACGTCGAGGTCTCTGGTATTAGTTGTCGCCGTGACCGAGGTAGGGCCTACGGAGAAGTAGGGATGACGGTTTCTCGAGTGGAGAATATCACTCCCCGCTTATAGCAAGAATGGTATCCTCGTGTACGACAAGTCTTCTTTCCTTGGGGCAGGGGCCAAGCCCTCATGGAGCTGGTTAGCTCAGCGGACTCCCCCGCTCACAACCCCCACACGGGGCTCCCCAGATTTGGAGGCTCGTCTGGTGCCCGTGGGGATCTTGGCCTAGAATCCTCCGTGTCTACTGACAGCTTGGCCTTCCACTGTAGTGAGGAAGGAGGGCACTGGATGATCCCGCTCTTTTCCTAGCCTCGATAGTACCCACTAACTGCGGAATAACCTGGCCATATTCTTCCCGTTTCCGGTATGTCTAACCGACACAGCAGGGCAGACCACTGCACATGATCACATATCCCGCGAGACCTGGACACCTGCAGTGCTGACAACCTCATCCATGAGCAACGGGGGATTCTCAGGAACACGGCGGGCCCCTGCCGCCGCCGGTGACCCCACGGCTTCCCGCTGCACACCGGCTGACCAGGCCGTGCGTCCACTTACGACCCCTTACTGAGAATGACTGAATGGGGTGAGATCGGCGGCCGTATTGGCAATGCGAGGCGCTTAGAGTGGGAGTGGAGGAAACATTCCCGCTTTTTCTCACCGACTGTTGTCGAGTCCTGGATTGAAGTCAGCTGGCTTGGGCGAAGAAGTGATAGTCCCTGTGGCGGCTAGCTCGGTATCTATGCTGTTGTTCCCGACGAGAAGCTTGCATGGGGACTTCACTCACTTACACAAATTGTGATGGGATTGTCCAGTAGACAATACGCCGGACACCTTATTTCGATATCACCTAGACGAGCTATCGTAATCTCTAGGCTCGCGAGTTGTCAGCCTTTGATTGAGGGCCGCTATTTCCTATTGCGGTACCCGACCTTAGTGGATAACACAATCCAACATGATACCTGTCTTACTTCCGAGTTACAGGGTAGAGTTGAGATAGGAAGTGTCTGCCCCTTACATTTGCGATCAAACAAATACTCCTAAGATGCGAACGAGCCAGCTACCGAGTGAACTCTCAAGTGATGTACTTTTGACGTGGAATTTCCCACGCCCGTATTATAAAGGGCTACTCAATAATCTACGCCAACAGTTATGGTAGAGGCTATCAAGCACTTGGCCACAGGGTCATTGGATGTTGATATTCCTTCTACGCTCATCTGCAGCGCCGATGACCGTCCTGTCAATGCTGTCTCCGATGCACGGCATACGGCCTTGCTCATCCCTTGCTTGTTCGTTAAATGCTACCAAGAACAATCTTCACGGCAGTTGAGCGTATCTTCGGCCTCAGGTATTATCATTTATATGAAAACGGTTCGTTAAGTACCGGTCCGTCAACAATAGATGACCTCAGTAACATTCGGGGGTGGGGAAAGGAGAACACGGTGTCCGGGTTCATCCTACCAGGCCCCATATCCAGTCTTCATGAACACTTCTTGAGGATTTTCACCTATTGCGCCCTTTCTGATATACGAATCTAAACAAAGAGAGAGGAAAACCGGTTGAGAAAGTTGTACTTGAAGTTCCGCCGCCTTTTGTCGCGTCTCGTGTTGCCTTCGGCGCGGGCCGGTGGTGGTGGGGGCGGGGTTCCGAGAGCGGTCTCGGAGGTAATATATGGCGAAGTTTAACCGAAGACGCTCCTGCAAAGGTACATGCAATCTACCATCTGACCATCTGACACGCCTGACACGCCCAGAATGGCTTAATTCGCCTGGCGTCTAGATAGTGACGTCGGGGCGTACCCCCACAGCTCTAATGGAAATTTCCACCCCGTTATCCAGGTCGCGCTAGGTGACCCTCCATTAAGCCTTCTGCCCCGAACCGAGAAATCGCACCATTCGTTCTTGACCATGTAATTTGCAATCCCACAGACTGCACTTTTTGCGTTTAGCTTTTTGTCGTCCCTCTCCCATTGCAAGAGCTCGTCCGTGCAACTCGACGCCCTTGTATCGACCCAACACCTCGAAGCTCTCCCACGATCCCCTTGCCTGGAGTTTCCTCCACACAACCGCTCCAATGGCTCCCACAAAGACGTCGCGTAACGCGCCAGACGACAAGGACACCAAGGAGAAAGGCTCGAACGCAAGTGTTAAGATGCGACGCGTAGCAAGCCAGCAAGCTGCTCGGGACAACCAAGCCGCGGCTGCGGCCACCAACGCAACCACCACACAGCAAGAGCCCGCCAGCGTGGGTTCCCCTCCCCTCCCTACCCCGTTCCTCGGGGCCACACCCATCTCATTCACGAGACTCGACTGACGCATCGTGTCTCCATCTAGGTCCAATGGCCCGCCCTCGACCGCAAGTTCCTCCACGCCTACCGCCGCGAATATGACCTCGACACACCCTCCTCCTTCGCCGAGTCCTACCACCACTTCGTCTTCTCGCAGCCCGGGGGCATCGGTCTCCAGTCGCCCACGATGGCCCGTCGGAGGAGACAGCAGCGTCAGACGAAGGAGCAGCTCGCGCTCGCGGTCCGGAAGCACTTCAACGGAGTCGGCGTCCAGGAGAACGACGTCATTGTCGACTTGATACACGCGGTGCACAATCGTGGGGAGAAGAAAAAGCCGAGACTCATTGAGCGGCCGTAAGTGGGAAGGGATCAGCGACGTTCATGATGATATTTTCTGTTTTGCGAGCTGGATATGGTATTGGGTGGCCTACTGCCTGGCAGTTTTTCTTTTGTTGTGGGCATTTCCCCTCCTGTTCTAGGGAAGGTTTTCTTCTCGCGGCGTTACGGAAGGGAGGACGGAGTCGATTGTTTTATATACCACGGGCGTCCTGCCCTTCCCCTATCTCTTGGATGCACAGCACAGGGATCGTTTGGCATGTCATACCCCAGATACCACGAGCATTGGAGGCACCGGTGTTACGAGACAGCACATGTTCGTGTTGGTAGTGGCTTCCATAGATAGAATATGCGAGGCCCCCCAGCGGGAACGGCTTGTGGATCAAATAGATGTGGTTTATTGTAGCGACTGGTCCTTGGGTAACCTGGTTTCCTGTGGTCTCACCGACGTGACGGCAATCAAGCACAGGTGCGACTTGTGCGGACTACAAGCACTCTAGCAAGATGCGATGCAAGCCATGGAGAGAAAATGATATGCCAACATCGACTGCCGCTGCGGAGGGCGCAATATCCATAGGGATCATGGTGCGTTGTGGAAGTCGCGTATCCAATCGCCTCGGAGAGGATTCGGCATTCTCGAGGAACCTCGAAGGCCAAGCACCATGACGCGGTTACGGAGCCCTCTTGTCAAACTGCCGGATAAAACCGGCCTTGCGCGGCGAAATGGACCCCATGGGCCGAAGGGCTCCACTTAAGTGGATCCACACGTGACAGGATTTCCAGAAGCCGATAGACCGCATCAAGCTTGCCGACCTATGACAGGCCGACCTTTTGAAAGATTTTGGAAGAGTTCCCTTCGTTCGACAAGATCCCTACGCCGCCCCGTCTCCAAACCTTTCGAAATCACCAGATGAAAAAGGGGAATCCGCGATGAATCCGAGCCTGGTTACGAAGGCGGCGCTCCCTCGGCGGCTGCTGACGCAGAGCACGACGTGCCGAGCTGCCAAGGTACAACGAGTGCAGGATTGCCTCCATCATGGGCAGCAAACTCGCCGCATCGCGACTGCCGGGCAGAGCCGCCCTAGGCACCGGCAAGCGATGGGCAAGGTTTCTATCTCGAAACGAGTGAGTATCATAGGCCGCGGCGTCGTTCCCCCCCTTTTCTCTTCTCCACTTGCTGACCCGCGAGCTTTAGACGTTCCACGCGACGAATACCCTTTCTGCGGTGAAGGACCCTTACAAGGCCCTCGGCGTCAACAAGTCGGCTAGCGCCGGCGAGATCAAGAAGGCGTACTACGGCCTCGCGAAAAAATATCACCCCGACACGAACAAGGACCCCACCGCGAAGGACAAATTCGGCGAGATCCAGTCGGCCTACGAGATGCTCTCCGACCCCCAGAAGCGCCAGCAGTACGACCAGTTCGGCGCCGCCGGCTTCGACCCCAGCGGAGGTCCGGGCCCGGGCCCGGGCGCCGATCCGTTCGGCGGCGGGAACCCGTTCACCGGGTTCGGTGGCGGCCGCGGCGGCTTCGGCGGCGGGATCAACTTCGACGACATCTTCTCCGCCTTTGGGGGCGGCGGCGGCCCGTTCGGAAGGCAGTCGGGCCGAAACCCGTTCCAGCAGGAGATCCTCGTGGGCGATAACATCGAGGTGCAGTCCAACATTTCGTTCATGGACGCCGCGATGGGCACTCGGAAGAAGGTTACGATAAACCCCTACGTTCCTTGCGGGACCTGCTCTGGGAATGGCATGAAGGCCGGGACGAAGCGCTCGTCGTGCGGCGTCTGCGGCGGGACGGGTACTAGAGTGCACATGGTTCAGGGCGGGTTCCAGATGGCGTCTACGTGCGGCGCGTGCGGTGGGAGCGGCTCGACCATCCCGCGGGGATCTGCGTGCGGGTCGTGCGCGGGAGACGGAGTCGTGAGGCAGCGGAAGACTATCAACGTGGACATCCCGGCGGGTGTCGAGGACGGGATGCGCCTGAGGATCGACGGCGCCGGCGACGCCCCTCCCACGGGCCAGGCCGCGGAGGAGAACGTCAGGTCTAAGAAGGGCGATCTCTACGTGTTCATCCGGGTCGCGTCCGATCCGAAGTTCCGCAGGGCCGGCTCCGACATCCTCTACACCGCCAGCATCCCTCTGCCCACGGCGATCCTCGGTGGCGAGGTCGCGATCCCTACGCTCACGGGTGAGGTCAAGGTCAAGGTCTCGACGGGTACCAACACGGGCGACCGGATTACCCTGCCGGGTATGGGTATGAAGAAGCTGCACGGAAGGGGAGGCGCCGGAGACCTGAAGGTGGAGTACCGCGTCAACATGCCCAAGTACCTCTCGGCGAACCAGAGGGTCCTTGCCGAGATGCTTGCGGAGGAGATGGACGACAAGACGGCGAAGCGGGTTATGAACGTCACGTCTGAGTAAGTTTACGCGCCTGGCTCTTTCATGTCGCTGTACTAACATTGTATCTTACAGCCCGTCGGACCCTGAATCACACAAGGGTGAGGGGTGGATCAAGTCGATCTGGCACACGCTGACGAACCACCCAGCCCATCAAAAGCCCCCGGGCACCGGCGCGGAAAAGGATTCTGATGCCAGCAAGAACTCGGATGCCAAGAAGGACGATGCCAAGAACAAGAACGACGACAAGAAGTCGGACTCGTGATCCAGCTAGGCCTACATGTGCATACCCCCCTGAACAGCGTCTTGCAGGGGTGTCGTCGACTCATGGGGGAGGGGGTAAGCGATTGCATGAATGGTGTTAATGGAGGTTAGAATTTCTCTTCACTATCTGTCTTGCTATTTACGTCTTTGCAGGGGAAAACGGCGTCTTCAGAAGGATGGCTTTACCCCCGAGGATTGTGGAAACGGAGGGGCTTCGGGGCTTCACGGGGTTGTCTCTTCCCCTTCGCAGTCCCCATCGTCCTAGCCGTTTCCTCAATCTTCTCTTCTTGTATACTATGTACCATCTTGTACCAGTTTAGACTTACAAGGGCGCGATCGGAAAGGATCGCGTCTGAAGCACGCACCCTCCTCTCGACATGTCTGTACTATAGCGAAAAACCACCCCCCTGAAATGTAATAGAACTCGGGCTTTTTTTGTAAGTTTGGAGGGGTTGAGGAGAGGCAAAAGAATATAGAAGGGGTATGAACAGGCCAGTTGACGAGCTGTTAAAAAACGGTTCGAGACAAATAAGCAGAATAGAAGAAGCGCAAAAAGAGCAATCGGCAACTGTGAGATTAGAACTGTGGACTCTTGGGCAACCTCGCTTATTCCCCCCGGCTCAGCGGTGTGATTCCCGGAGTCTCTGCATCATATTGCATCGGTTGGCCAAGAGCTCTCGATGCTAGCGGGCTCAACACCCGCCCAGCGCCTATTTCCGGCGGGTGCCTCTTGCCATGCGCCAATCCTGCCCGGATCAGGCCGTCACCCCGCCACGCGGGCGGCGGCTGGGCGACGCTCGGGGGAATCCCCAATTCTGCTGCCTGAGCGAGTCGTCCCCCTCAACTTCCAAGAGAAAATGCCGAGAACTGGGCTGAGTGAAGTTCTTCCCGCAGATACAGCTGTGTAATCAAAATTCTTCACCGGCAAATATTCTCCGTATTATCATATACATATCACGAGGATGCACTGACGGACCAGTTTCTGGGTCGGGTCGCAATTCCACCACCGTCCAGGTACAAGACCTCAGTAAGCTGAGGACCCCGCTTCCGCCGGACACCAGCTCCCATCCCACCCGCGAAACCCCAACCCGACCGACTCCGGGCTTAACAAAGAAACCGCGTCTCACCTTCTCTCGCGCAACATCTCGGGGAGCCACGTAGACCGCACCGTACGCCGCCCGCCGTGCCACCTCATCCCCGTCGTTGCCTACGCCCGCCAGCAATCTCAGCTCATCCTTGCCCGTCCCACCAGCCACTTCTCCCCCGCGCAATCCGAACGTCGTCATAACCAACCCACCTACTGCACCTCGCCGCCTGAACCCGAGGCCCGTATGCGACCCGGCCGCCACAGCAATTCACTCGCCGCAGGGCTCTGATCCCCGACAACCAGCACGACACGCCCCCACAGCCTTCCCGGGCACTCCGTCCGCTGGCCGCTGGCCGCCGTCGTCACAATGCCTCAAACGCCCATGATATCCGCGCCTATGAAGGCGACGAACGAGATCGACTGGGTCGCCCCGCTGAAGAACTACATCCAGAACACGTACGGCGATGACCCCGAGAGGTACGCCGAGGAGTGCGCCGCCCTCAACCGCCTGCGCCAGGACATGAGGGGCGCTGGGAGGGATAGCACTTCTGGGCGGGACATGCTGTACAGGTACTACGGCCAGCTGGAGCTGCTGGACCTGCGGTTCCCCATCGATGAGAAGCATATCAAGATATCGTTCACATGGTGCGTTTGCTCGGGCGGTCCCTGACCAGCCATGCTCTACAGCCGCCGGGACCGGACCGCGCTGGTGCTAACGCGATTCGTGCAGGTTCGATGCCTTCACCCACAAGTCCACCTCCCAGTACTCTCTCGCTTTCGAGAAGGCCTCCATCATCTTCAACATCTCCGCCGTCCTCTCCTGCCACGCCGCCGCCCAGAACCGCTCCGACGAGACCGGGCTGAAGCTGGCCTACCACTCCTTCCAGGCGTCCGCCGGCATGTTCACGTACATCAACGAGAACTTCCTCCACGCGCCGTCGTCCGACCTGAGCCGCGATACCGTGAAGACCCTGATCCAGATCATGCTCGCCCAGGCCACCGAGGTGTTTTTGGAGAAGCAGATTCTGGACCAGAAGAAGGTTGGGCTGCTCGCCAAGCTTTCGAGCCAGGCGGCGTATCTGTATACTCAGGCGCTCGAGGGCACGCAGGATAATGTGAACAGGGTTATATTCGAGAAAGTCTGGCATCTTCTCGTGCAGGTACGCATATTCCCTGGGACGACTCCTTGCGGAATTTCGAGTCACTGACACCATCTGTGATGTAGGCGAAGGCCAACTACTTGGCCTCGTTGTCCCATTACTACCAGGCGCAAGCAGACGACGACGCCAACAACCACGGTATCGCCGTAGGACGACTCCAGCTCGCCGAGCGGCTTGGCAAGGAGGCGAACCGCATCACCAACTCCTTCCCCAGCTCGATCCCCCCTGGCTCCAACCTGAGCAGCGACAGCACCGCGATACTCAATGACATTACGAGGAGACACCTCACCTCCGTCCAGGAAAAGCTCCAGGAACTTTCAAAGGACAATGATTACATCTACCACCAGCCCGTGCCATCGGAGGCCGGCCTGTCCCCCGTCTCGAAGCTCCCGGCGGCAAAGCCGATCCCCGTAACCGAGCTCTATGCCGGCCAGGATATCCAGCGCATAACCGGACCGGACCTGTTTTCCAAGATTGTCCCGATGACCGTCACCGAGTCGGCGAGTCTGTACGACGAGGAGAAGGCGAAGCTAGTGAGGGCCGAGACCGAACGGGTGGACACCGCGAATAGCGAGATGGCGGCGAGCCTGGATTACCTGCGGCTGCCCGGGGCGCTCCAGGTCCTCAAGGGCGGCCTCGATCAGGAGATCTTCCCGGACGATGATTTCCGGACTTGGTGTGAGGATGTTGCCGGCCAGGAGAACCCCGCCACTCTTTTGGATTCCCTAGATGGGCGGAAGGAGTCCCTGGTCACGAGCCTGGACAGCTGCAAGAGGGAGCTCGACATGGAGGAGAGCGTGTGCGAAAAGATGCGCTCGAAGTACGGGCCCGAATGGACGCAGCAGCCCAGCTCGGCCCTGACGACGACGCTCAGGGGCGACGTCCGGAGCTACCGCGAGGCGCTGGACGAGGCGTCGCGCACCGACGCGCAGCTGGCGTCGAAGCTGAGGCAGAACGAGCTCGAGTTCAGCGAGATGCGCGCGGCGTCGGAGCGGGGCGAGGTGGACGAGCTGTTCCAGCGCTCGGTGAGCAAGCTCAGGGGCAAGTCGAGCAACGCAGGGAGCCCGATGGACGAGCCGAACCTTTTGGATACCGATTTTGACGATGGGCAGCTCAGCGTTGCGGAGCAGATTAGCGGGGTCGAGGAGATTTTGAAGAAGCTTAACCTGCTTAAGCGGGAGCGCAACCAGATACTGAAGGACCTCAAGGAGAAGGTAGGCGTTTGTCTCCGCCCGAGCCTAGAGTGTTAGCTGACATTGGCAGATACACAACGACGACATATCGCAGATCCTCATACTCAACAAGAAGTCGATCCAAAACTACGAGTCGCAGCTCTTCCAGGCGGAGCTCGAGAAGTTCGGACCCCACCAGAACCGCCTGCTCCAGGCGAACCACAAACAGTCGTCCCTCCTGAAGGAGCTTAGCACGGCCTTCAACACGCTGCTCCAGGACAGGCGGGTCAGGTCGGAGCAGAGCAAGTACGAGAACGTGCAGCGCCAGAGGGCGGCGGTGACGAACCGGTACAAGCGGGCGTACCAGGAGTTCCTGGACCTGGTGGCGGGCCTGCACAGCGCCAAGAACTGGTACGCGGAGATGAAGGAGTCGGTGGAGAGCCTGGAGAAGAACGTGCAGTCGTTCGTTCACAACCGGCGGACGGAGGGGGCGCAGCTGCTGAACCAGATCGAGAAGGAGCAGGCGGCGGGGAAGTCGTCGCAGGCGGAGCTGGAGAGGGAGAGGCTGAGGGAGCTGATGGACCGGATGTCGATGGGCGGGGGGCAGGCTGGGTCGCCGAAGCCGCAGGCGCACGACGGCGGACGGAGGGCGCCGCCCGCGCCGCTGTTCTCGCCGGGCCAGGCGGCGCGGTACTCGGACGCCAACTTTGCGAGCCAGTACCCGCTGCCGACGTCGCCTCCCGCGCACCAGGTTAGCATGCCGCCCACCACGTACGGGAGCATGGCGGCGGGGTACCAGGCGCAGGGTGGGGCGTCCTACGGGCAGCCGGCGGCGTACAACCCCAGCCAGTACGGCATGAACCCGGGCCCCGCGTCGCCGCCTCCAACGCAGACCTCGTTCGGCATGTCGACGTACCGCGGGCCGGCGTCGCCCCCGCCCACGCAGACGTCGTTTGGGCAGGCGATGCACGGGTACGGGGGGTACCAGGGGCAGCAGCAGCAGCAGCAGCAGCAGGCTGCGCAGAAGGGGCGGCCCGTGTCGGTTGTGCCGCCGGGGTTCGTGCCGCCTCCGCCGCCGCCGGGACCGCCTCCGCTGGGGCCGCAGCAGACGATTCACTATGGGGCGCAGGATTATCCGGTTGAGGGGGCCCAGGGGCAGCAGCAGCAGCAGCAAGAGAGTGACCCGTGGGCGGGACTGAGCGCGTGGAAATAGAGATATGCGGGGTGAGAGGAGTGACGTGAGGGATGTGGATGCAGGTTGGTATGTGGAGGTGGAGAAGCGGGGGAAGGGGTGGAGATGTTGGGGTGCGAGGGTTGGAGGGGAGAGAGGGTAGGGATAATCCTGGATAGGGGCGGGGAGTAGTTGGCCAGTATCGCGTTTGTGGAAGGTTCCCTATTTTTCTTTCTATCCTTCTTTTTGTGACTCCGCGAAGCATTACACGGAGTCATTGGCGCCCTGCTGCGTTGTATTGGAGGGGACAAAGAGGGTATATACGAAGTATGGTTTAGTCTAGTTGTAGAGAGTGATGATTGAGACGAATTTCTTTTCGACAGGGTGTGTACTACGTAAGTGACGGGATGGTCCTGCGCTGGCAAGGGACGGAAGGGACGGGTGCGACGGTTCCAACGGGGAGGTCCGCATGGAGTGGCTGATTCGAGGTTGCGCTGGAGTTACGTCGATCCGAAGAGTCGGGACTCGACGCACGTAGATCCACTGCTCGATGGGGCAGGTGAAGTAGCAAACAGCGGAAACCGGAGGAGCGATGTCGGAGGGGTTGACAATACTCGAACCCTCACTGGCAGGAGCCGGAGAGAGATGCAGCGAGGAGCTGTGGGGCGGACAACTCCCCAGCCCCCCCGCCGATATCCGGGGGCCCACGAGGAAACTGTCGGGGCACCGGGAGGTTCACATGGGTCCGCGGCCGGGAGGGCGGGGCTTTTCCCCTCGCTCGCTGGGGCAAGCCCATGCCAGCGCCATGCCCCGTGCGGGCTCGCGCTGGGGTCGACCCACTAGCGGCAGTTGTGGGGCGAGTGAGACGAGCGCCATTACGATTTCCCCCGCCCCGCTGGAGCACCAGAGCGGGGGCGGCGGCCCCGCCAGTATCCGAAGCGCGGCGTGGGCGCCCGGAGTAATGGGTGCCGAGGCTACCCCTGGGCGTGGGCTGGGGGTGGCTGGACCGGCGGCACAGGGGGACATGACGGAGCGGAGGCGAGGGCTTGGTTTCCTGGTGGTTCTATTTCTTTGACGACACTTTCTCTCTCTCGCGTCTTTCTCGTACGAGAGGAAATATACATTGCGCGTTACTGGCGCTATTGGATCGGCTGCTTTCTTTGAAGTCATATTTTTTGGAAGGCGATAGCTCGCTCTTTTGGGGCTGTGGGTTTGGACCAGCAGCATCGTTGCACTTCTCCGCATCTCTCGCCTCGACTTCACCCGCGAAGCAACGACCGCTATCGCGAACACGATCACTCGACGTCCATTGACGACGGAATATACATACGCATACGCATTTCAGGGAAGGATACAGACGCCACCATGACGCTCACAGGCGCCGAGGTCGCGGGTCACAACTCCAAGGACTCGTGCTGGGTCATTGTCCATGGCAAGGCCTACGACGTGACCGAGTTCCTGCCGGGTAAGCCAGCTCCCCTCCCCTTCGTTCCCCTGCCCGGGGTTCCCAAGCGAGAATATAGACGGGAGAACCCGAGACTAACCGCCCCCCAGAACACCCCGGCGGTTCCAGGATCATCCTCAAGTACGCCGGCAAGGACGCCACCGAGGAGTTCGACCCCATCCACCCGCCCGACACGCTCGACAAGTACCTCGACGCGTCCAAGCACCTGGGCCCCGTCGACATGTCGACCGTCGTGGTGGAGCAGAAGGAGGAGAGCCCCGAGGAGGCGGAGCGGCGCGAGGCCGTGGCGCTGAGGCCCGCGCTGGAGCAGATGTACAACCTGCTGGACTTTGAGGCCGTCGCGAAGAGGGTCATGAAGAGGACGGCCTGGGCTTACTATTCTAGCGCCGCCGACGACGAGATTGTGAGTTGCCCCCGGCTTCTCCCTCCTGTGCCGGATGTTTTCTGGGGGTTCGTGTCGGAGTGCTAGGCTAACCGAAGTACCGTAGACGATGCGCGAGAACCACGCCGCCTTCCAGCGGATATGGTTCCGCCCCAGAGTCCTCGTCGACGTCGAAAAGGTCGACTTCAGCACCACCATGCTCGGCGCCCCCGTCTCCATGCCCTTCTACGTCACCGCCACCGCCCTCGGCAAGCTCGGCCACCCCGAGGGCGAGGTCCTCCTGACCCGCGCCTCCAAGAAGCACGGCGTCATCCAGATGATACCCACGCTGGCGTCGTGCTCCTTCGACGAGATCATGGACGCGGCCGAGGGCGACCAGGTGCAGTGGCTGCAGCTGTACGTCAACAAGGACCGCGAGATCACGCGCAAGATTGTGCAGCACGCCGAGAAGAGGGGTTGCAAGGGGCTCTTCATCACCGTCGACGCGCCGCAGCTGGGGAGGAGGGAGAAGGACATGCGGACCAAGTTTACGGATGACGGCGCCAACGTGCAGGCCGAGAGCGGGGAGGCGACGGACAACTCGCAGGGCGCGGCGCGCGCCATCTCGTCCTTCATCGACCCCGCGCTGTCCTGGAAGGACATCCCCTGGTTCCAGAGCATCACGTCCATGCCCATCATCCTCAAGGGCGTGCAGCGCGTCGAGGACGTGCTCCGCGCCGTGGAGGCGGGCGTCCAGGGCGTGGTCCTCTCGAACCACGGCGGGAGGCAGCTCGACTTTTCGCGGTCCGCGATCGAGGTGCTGGCGGAGACGATGCCGGTGCTGAGGGACATGGGGCTCGAGGGGCGGATCGAGGTCTACGTCGACGGCGGGGTGCGCCGCGCGACGGACATACTCAAGGCGCTGTGCCTCGGCGCGCGGGGCGTGGGGATTGGCAGGCCGTTCCTGTACGCCATGTCGGCGTATGGGCCCGAGGGGCTGGATAAGGCGATGGGGCTGCTGAGGGACGAGCTGGAGATGGGGATGCGGCTTATTGGGTGCACGAGCGTCAAGGAGCTGAATACCTCGCTGGTGGATGTACGGAGTCTAGGGGCGCATGGGAATGGGGTGCCGAAGGATGTGCTCAGCTCGCAGGTTTATGACCGGTTGAGCAGCCCTGCGCAGAAGCCGAAGCTGTAGGGGTGGCTCAGGGATCTGGATGGGCCTGTTTAGATGTGCTGTTTTGATTATTTACGCTGTTGCGGTTCGCGTACGGGAGCGCAGATTTGGACTAGAGCATTGGTGGTTACCATATTTTGCATGCTGTCTCTATCTAGGTCTTGCAGAGGCATAATGTCTACCTAGTTATGGGAATATTCGACCAATTTCTAACTCGATACCTTCTGCAGGTTTCGAACGGTATTTTCTTCACTGGCGCTCTCTTCTTGAGAGGTACCGTATTCATTGTATGGTCGGCCATATAAGTCGTGGTTCCCGCCGCGCCTTGATCCCTCTGTTGACAGTATGCGAGACGGACGCTCGTGTGTTGGAGGACGTATAGCTGTATACCCGGGGGGTTCTAGAATGCTGAATTTATCCTCTCTATAAGTGATTATTCATATTATACGGCCTCGTCGTGTTCCAAGGGACCTCGTACGTAATGTCTGCCCCTACCGGAACCGTCGTGATAGCTTAGGAGCACCGGATTTTTAGCCTCCGAGGGGGAAGCGCAAAGTGGCAAGTGCGATGTGAAAGTTACGGCGAGGAGCGAGGCGAGCCCCGTAATAGAAGGGGCGATTTTCAGCCATGTCAAAAAAGAATCGATGGCTAGTATTAAGTGCATTGGTACAGCGGAGTCTTATGGGTCTCACTTGGCCGCGGCCATTGTCTAGCGGTCGACGCTGCCGCACTATGAACTCTTGACACTTTCCAGGAATCCGGGGCCAGAATTCCTGGGTTACAAGAGAGTAAAAACGCCTGCAAGGCACAGGGCTGCCGTGTCCGCGGTTCTCGGTCTCAGAGGCCCTGTGCCCTTCAGTTTGTCCCTCGCACCCTAGTCCGAATAGCCATCACCTTCTTCAAGACCACGCTCTCCGAACTATTTGGGCAGAATATTATTCCAGGCGCAGCCCGCCAGTTCCGCTCCGAGATGCTTCCCCGTCCGCATGTAAATACAAGTAGTGTACAACTCCCCCCCATTCCACGTTGTCAAAACCAGATTATTCCGCCCCTTGCCGTCGTATCCCGAACTCCTGAACGAAACCATACCCTGAACCTGAACAAAACCTGAACCCATGACCAGAAACGAAACCAAACCAAACCGAATCATGACCAAACCAGAGACATGACCAGACCAGAACCATTACCATCCAGACCCTAGACAAAAGATGAGAAAGGAAAAATGCACGCACATGCAGTGCCACAGAGGGACATCCCTCAAGGACGTCCCAAACCAACACGCCCCCCTCCCCCCCCCTTTTTCTCAGCTCCCGCCGCCCACTTCGGCCGGCGAGAGGGCATCACAAGCCCACCCCAGACCACCCCTAACAGCACCTCTTCCTCGCCTTCCCCCTCTGCTCCTCCGGCTCCGGCTCCTCGAACCCCACAAACCCCTGCGGAAACAACCAACTCCGCCGGTCCCTCCCCACCCTGAAACTCCCCTGCGCCCTCGCCCCTATCCCGTCAAAGTACCCCCCGTCCATCCCCGCCTCGTACCCCGGCGACCCGGGCGTCGCCGTGGCCGTCAGCAGCGCGAGCTGCATCTTCCGGTTCCGCTCGGCGAGCTTCCTCGTCACGACGCGGAACACCTCGTCGACGCCCTCGCCGCTCTCGGCGGAGATCTCGTGGCACGCGTCCCAGCCCACCTCCTGGCCCCAGAACCCGGAGCTCCGCTTCGACGACGGGCTCCGCGGCTCGCCCGCCGCCGCGCCGGGCGTCGTGAAGGCGCTATGCGTCCTCGACGCCGAGTCGGCGGGCACGAGCCCCGAGGCGCTGGGCGGCGGGGTGGAGCCGACGCCCGGCGCGAGGTTCTCCGCCACGTAGGCTATGCAGCGCTCAAAGGGGACCTCGCGGGCGGAGGGGTCGCGGGCGACGATGTCGGCCTTTGTGCCGACGACGTGGAGGACGACGTCGGCGGGGAGGTTCTGGCGGAGCTCGGTGAGCCAGATGCCCATCTCGGCGAAGGACTGGGCGTCGGTTATGGAGTAGCAGAGGATGCAGGCGTTTGCGCCGCGGTAGTAGAGGCGCGAGATGGAGCGGAAGCGTTCCTGGCCGGCTGGGGGGTGTTAGTCTGGGGTTCTGATCTGCGTTGGTAGGGTGGGCGGGGTGGAGAAGCCGGGGGAGCCGGGGGAGCCGGGGGGGTAGAGGGTAGTAGCGGGGCGGGATGTTGAAGTGAGGAAGGCAACTGGCGCGGGAGGGCGGGTCGCGGGAGGGAAAAGACACACCGGTATCCCAGATCTGCAGGCGCACGACAGTGTCGGTATCACTGTCGACGACGCGCTTCGTCATGAAGCTCGCGCCGACGGTGCTCGTCGTCTGGGCGGGGTTGAAGGCGCCCTTGCAGTACCTCGTGACGAGCGACGTCTTGCCGACGCCCTGGGCGCCCAGGACGACGATCTTGGCCTCGAGCGAGGTCATCTCTATGTGTGACTTGTATCTCGTGTCTTGTATCGCGTGTCGCTGTTTTTTCTTCGTAGATTCGGTCCGCGGTTCGTGGTTCGTGGTTCGTGGTTCGTGCGGGGTGGGTCGCGTAGATTAAACCTCAGTCGCGATCGCGATCTGCGAGTTCATTCCGGAAACTAGGGAACTAGCGGGGTGGAGAGCTGACAGCGGGCTTTTTCCGGCGTGAGTATGACGAACAAGGTGTCGCGACAGGAAAAGAAGGGCCCCTTACCATCCAGCATCCAGGCAGCCCGCTCCCCAGGCTCAAATTCAAATCCGAACAAAGAAATGGGGAAAGAACAGCCGTGTTGGCGCGGATGACGCGCTCAATCCGGACTGAGAGAAGACGAACAGAAAAAGTAAGAACCGGAAAAGAGTAACTAAAAAGACAAGGCAGAAACCCTTTGGGAGAGGAAGGTACGTTATCCTCAAAGAGGGAGGCGAATTGGTAAGAGGTCACAAGACGAGCGGCGCGCGCGCGTGTCGGGGGCCGAATGTGACGGGGGAATGCGGACGGAGAACGGGGCGTGCGGGACAAAGACAAAAGGCGAGAGGTGTGGTGGTCAGAAGTAAGGGTGGGGAGTGCAGGATGACGTCTGCGGGCTGCTTATGGCTGGGTGGCTTTTTGCGGGGGATGCGGGCTGGCGGGAGGTGGTGCAGCGCCGTGTCCCGCTGTGGGATGTGGTGAAGCGCCAGCTCTAGTGCCATTGGACGGGCGGGGGGTGCGCATCTGCAGCGGAATGTTCCGCGGGGATTCGGGAAGGAATATGGGCAAGAAGAGGGCGGGTCGAGACACCTGCGTGGCACCTCGAGACATTTCGTCCCGCCATTGTCATGTTCATTTCAGCTCTTGTTTCCCAGCCCTCTGCCCAAGTCCGAAGCGGTGTCTGGGCGCCATCACAATTAAGCTATCCGCGCTAATTTAAGCAATGAGACAAGTGGGCGCAGTGGCTCAATCCGGCGGGGAGCCCGCGGTGTGCCGGTATGCCGAGTGTGGTCCGCTTATACGCAAGAAATAGATGACTGACACCTAGGAGTCAAGAATCCCTGCTGTAAAAGGCATTGCCATTGCGAGCGGACATAATCGCGAGAGGGTAGTAAGAGTTACTGCGCAGCAACGTTGCCTCTTTGTAGTTAATTCTAGTCATATTCAACCCGTATATACAAGCTTGTGCCACCCTTCACTTCCCAACCCGGAGACGCCTCACTTCTTCCCCACATCCGCCGGCGCAGGCGCCCTCGGAATCTCCACGCCCCCAACCCGGTGCTCCAACCCGATATACCCATCGCTGACAACCAGCACATCGATCTTCCTCCCCGCCAACCCGGGATGCACCTTCAACGTCGCCCTCGCGAACCCCTTCGCCTTCTCACCCCTCCCGCCCTTCTCTCCACCCCTCCCCTTCACGCCCCAACCCACCCTCTTCACGGCAAACACCTCGTCGCCCGCGACGTCCGCCAGTATGACGAAGTGAGACTCCGTCTGCGGCTTGGGGTACCGCGGCGCCCAGATGCGGTCTTCCCTCTGGGGGTTCAGCCGCCGGAGGACGACCGTCACGGTATTCGTTGTGGGCTGGTCTACCGACACGCGGAGGTTCGGGAGGAGCGACGCCGCGCGCGTGAAGCGCGTCGTCTGCGAACCCGGGACGCCGAGCTTCTTGGCGAACTTTGTCAGGTCAGCCGGCGAGAGTGCTGCAATGTCCTTTAGGCTCGTCTTGTCCTCCAGGGAGTCGGGGACCCCCGGGAAGATGGACGCCGGCGCGTCGGAGGGCCAGCGCGCCGACTTGATGCACTGCAGCACCGTAATCATCTCCAAACAACTAGACAGATACCCCATCTCCGTCAGCACGTCGATGCTGGCCTGCACGATACGGATCGACTGGTCCAGCACGCTCGTCTGGTCACCAACATAGTCCGTGATGGGGAGGTCCACCCTCGAAAAGTACGCCTGCAGCAGCAGGAACGCCTTGACGTGCGGGTCCCACATCGGCAGCCCGAACACCGTCCCCGGGAAGGGAAGGTTCTTGGAGAGCTCGTCATTGACGAGGTCCTCGTTGTGCCGCACGGGCAGCTCGTCGTATTCCGTAGCGCTCGACATCCACGTCAGTGCGTCGAGGAACGGCGCCTTGGGCTTCGCGTGCGTCGCCAGATGCCGGATCGTCTTGTGCGACAGGTAGTAGTAGCTCATGATCTTGCCCAGCGGCGTCGGGTCCACGTCGCCCGTCCCCTGGACCTCGATGCACCGCGACTTCTCCAGCTCCGCCAGCGAGTGGTCCACCATGCCCACCATGTGCTCGTTGGCCAGCTTCTGCGCCTCGATGCTGTTGTGCTCCTCCGCCGATATCTCCAGCCCGTAGTACGACGGGTTCTTGTGGAGCCTCCGGAAGAAGAACGTCCACGTCAGGTAGTCCAGCGCGTCCTGCTTCGTCACGATGGTCTCGGCCGAGATCTCGGCGCACAAATGGTTGTCGAGGACCGTGTGCAGCGACGACTCGACGGGGAAGCCCGTGTGGAGGAAGTGCTTATAGAAGTCCTTCTTGGCGTCCTGCGTAAAGATGCGTGCCACGCCCGAGGTGTCGAACTGCGGCCGCCCCGCGCGCCCCAACATCTGGAGCACGTCGGTGAGGTCCATGTCCCTGTAGCCCTCGATTTTGGCGTCGTAGAACTGCGTGCCTTTTACAACGACGAGATGCGCCGGCAGGTTGACGCCCCAGGCGAGGGTACTCGTGGCCACGAGGATCTGAATTTTGTTGTTGAGGAAGAGCTCCTCGGAAAGCTGCCTGTCCGACTCGACGAGACCCGCGTGATGCAGGCCGATGCCAAAGGAGAGGGCCTCCTTGAGGGCGTCGTCTTTAACCCGGGCGAGGTTGAGCTGCAGGTCCTCCTCGTCCATGTGGATGAACCGGCGCGGGTTGTCCTCCATGCCGCAGTAGTTGACGAGGTCCTTGGCGGTCAGGCGCGTCTGCCGTCGCGAGGGCACAAAGACGATCACGGGTTTGTCGGGGCTGTGGTTCTTGACAGCTAGGAATGTCGGCCGATTCATGGACTGCATGAGCGGGGAGAAGCCCCGGACCTCGGGGAAGCCGTCGATGTAGAGCTCAAGCGGGACAGGCCGCACTGAGTGCCGGAAGTTGAAGAGCCCCTCCTTCACGCCCAGCCAGTTTCCAAGGTCAGTGGCGTTCGCGCAGGCGGTAGACATTCCCAGCAGCCTGACGCTGTTCTTCGTGGACTCCGCAATATAGTTCATCCCTGTCCTGCGTTAGGCTGCATCTTTACGAATAGGGTATTGGAACTTACGGGATACGATAATTTCTAGAATCGGGCCTCGATCTCCGGCAAGAAGATGAATCTCGTCAATGATGACGAGGCTCACCTTCCGGACGTACCCTCTCGTCTGCCAGCTACGAGAGATACCATCCCACTTCTCCGGCGTCGTAATGATAATGTCGGCGTCCTGGATGGTCCTCGTGTCAGGGGTATTGTCACCTAGATCCATTAGCCCCGTTCAATACACTTAAGGCGGACGCCCTACCAGTCAACTCGACAAGCTTCAGACCCAGCGGCCTCGCCAGCCTCACCCCCCAGTCCTTGACGCGCTCCCGCACCAGCGCCTTCATGGGCGCGATGTACACCACCTTCGACCCAGGCTTCTCCCTAAACGCCCACCACATCGCCAGCTCCGCCGCGACGGTCTTTCCACTCCCGGTCGGGGACCCGAGGAGCACGTTGGCCGGCGTGTGGTACAGCGTGTGGAAGATCTGCGTCTGCATGGGGTTGAAGAACTGGAATCGTTGGCCGTAGAGCTCCTCCAGCGGGGGGCTCTTCAGCGCCGAGATGGGGAGCGGCCGCAGGTTAAGCAGGTCCGTATACACGCTCTCCGTGTCGGGCCGGATGAGGTGCTGGAACGAGATGGGCGTCACGCTCTCGGCGCCGAGCCATCTGTCCGACACGGCGCGGACGTAAATCTGCGTCGGCAGCGGGTCCGCGAGCGGAATGGTGAAGCTCAGCTCGTGCTCGTCGTGCAGCTTCCTCCGCGTCAAGATGAAGAACTCGTGGTGGTAGATCTGCGACGTCTCCGAGTTCTCGACCCAGATGTAGTACGACTCGGACGTCCCGTGGATCTGATCGTTCCAGCTGAACTCTGGCTCCACGAACAGCCGGATCCGGAGGACGTCGCGGTTGAGCGGCGCGATCTCGGCCTCCACGTTGATTGTCGGGAAGGCCCTGAGGAGCCTCGCGATCTTGGTCCCGGCGCCCTTGTTGTGCACTAGCGCGCCGATTTCGGCAGCCTCCATGTCCTTCAGGTCCTGCATCGTCAGGTGCTCCTTGGAGTCGAGGCTCCTCAGCACCGTCTTAGGGAGCTCGAACTGGTGAAGAGGGTGCTGGAACGGCCAGATCCTCTTCTCAATCGACTTGGCCATGGTTAGGAGCACGAGGCACAGGTGTCCCCACCTCCTGTTCAGGGCGATACTGAACAGAGCCCGGCAGATACGCCCGGCCTGCTTAGCGACGTAGTTGAGGTCGTTAAGGAGGGCAAAGTCTTCCGGCTGGGCCCTGGAGATGTACGCCTGCAAGAGAATGTTTGTCTTCACCTGAGGCGTGTCAATTCCCTTGCGGATATCAATATCACAGGGCACTATATCCTCGCGGGACTTGAAGTTCATCAGTTCTTCCTGCTCGGTCTCCCGCGACTGGATATGGTCGAATTCGCCGCTCATGCTAATCATGCCCAGGATGTCCGCCTCGGTCGAGTGAGGCTGCATCATGGTGTTGAAGATCTGGATGGTGGTGTTGAGAATGTAGAACTGGCTCGCGATGCGGCCAATGTCCTTGCTCCGGAGCTCGTCGGTTCTCTCGTTGTAGATGATCATCTGGGACTTTTGCAGTTCCTTTGCGGCTTGAATGGCCATCTTGCGCCGCCTCTGGACCAGGTGCGGGTCATCCCTAATTTCAGACCACTCGATTGCATAGTTGTGGCTGCTCCGCTGCATGCGGACGAACAGGTACGAGTAGCCGAGCCACTGGACCGCCTCCGGGATGGACGTCACTGTTCCGAGACTAATCTCGGCGTTCAGATTGTCGACCAGCTTCGACGAGAACCGAGACTCGATGGGCCTCTGCTCCGTCACGGCAGTCAAATAGTGCGAAAGCTTGTCGTGGGTCGTGCAGATCATGCCAATACCCGTATCCTCGAACTGGGGACGACCGGCACGACCAAAGATCTGCAGGACATCGAGGATTCCCAGGTCGACAAACTTTCCGTCCTGCGCGCTGTAGACCTGGGTCCCCTTGATAACGACGGCAGCGGCAGGCAAGTTCACACCCCAGGCGAGCGTCGCCGTACAGCAGAGGACCTTGATCACGCCGTCGCCGAAGAGGCGCTCCATGAGGTTCCGGTCCGAGCGCGCCATGCCGGCGTGGTGGACGCCGAGACCCTGGGGTACCAGCTCTCGGATGTCGCGAGCCTTGGAGGTCCTCACGTCCCTCATGGCGGACTCGAACTTTGGGTGCTCGCCCGGCTCGAAAAGGTCGAGGCACATTTCGTCTATGGCCTTTTGGCGGAGCAGCTTGGCCGTACCTAGCGTATCTCGCCTCGAATGGACAAAGACCATGACCTGGTGTCCCCGCTGCAACATGTCGCGAACCTTTTCGAACGCCACATTGTCGATGTTCTCCCTGGACTGGCGAGAACCCGCCTTTCCTTTTACACCGATAAAGTGCTGCTCCAAGGGGACGGGACGGAAGGAGGCGTCAAAGTAGAACAACCCCTGATACCTGTTCACCCTGAGGAAATCCGCGACGTCGACGTAGTTGGGCAGGGTTGCGCTCAGTCCCACAGTCCGGATAAGAGACTGCGTGCTCTCGACCTGCCTCTGCGTCCGCGCAACGAGAGACTCCAGCACGGCGCCCCGCTCATCGTGGAGCATGTGCACCTCATCAATGATGAGAAGCCTGACCTTTTGCACGAGCTCCGTGTCGCCGGTGCCCTTGCGCGTGACGACGTCCCACTTCTCGGGGGTCGTGACAATGATCTGGGTGTTGACGATCTCGGCCTTGGTCAGGTGCATGTCGCCGGTGTACTCGCGGCACTTGACGCCGAGCCAGGCGAGGCGCTTCCCGAGCTTCTCTGTGATCTCGGCCGCGAGGGCCTTCATGGGGGCGACGTAGACGATCTTGAAGTCCTGCAGTTCGATGGAGAACTCCGTGGCCTCGAGGTTCTCGGATGGATTTGGTGTGATGTACTGGCCGATACATTGGAGGATGGTGAGCATGGCGGCATCTGTTTTACCCTGCACTTAGTTAGCACGCCGCCTCAGAGTAATCTTCTTTGGCGAAAACTCACAGCACCGGTCGGGGCGCAGATGAGCATGTTCTCGCTCGTCTTGTACGCCACCGGGTACACGAGACTCTGCATCCGATTCAGAGCCTTGTACCCCCTAAACGTATTCCGGCACAGCCCGTCCATGTCCTTGATATCCACGAGCTTCTGCCCAGGCCCCAGCGTCCCCTTCTTCCCAGCCGGGATGAAGTACTCCTCGTACTTCTCAAACTCTAGCCTCTCGCTGCCGGGCGGAAGCCCGTACTTCTTCCCAGAGTGGCTGAGGATGCTGCCCGCGTTGTACGCCTTGTATACGTGCGGGTAGTTTGGCTCGCGCGCGGACGCCGCGGCAAGTTCCTGCGTCTTGTGCTCCTGGTCCTGTCTAAGCAGGGCCTCTTCCCTCTCGGCCCTGGTGAGGAGCCGCGAGCCGGGCTGTCCCCCGGCTAGTGGGGCAGCGGAGGCGGCCGTGAGCTCGGACCTGTGGGCTAGAAGCTCGATAATGAGGTCGAGGTCGTCGAAGCCGATGAGGTCCGTGAGGCTGGACTGCAGTTCCTCCTCCGGGCGCCCGGAGCCCAGCAGGTCGAGGATCTGCGTCAAGAGGACGTCGGTAGCGAGGCCGTTCCTGGCGGCGACGCCGGAACACTTCACCGTGAGCCACTCAACGCCGTAGGCGGGCATATCCCCGCCGTCCATCTCGCCGTCCACGCCGTCTTCATAAAACTCCATGTCGTCCTCAGCCTCGTCGTCAGAGATGAAATCCCACACATCCTGCTCCCCTCTGTTGGACGACGAGCTGTCAAAGTCGAGCTCGTTGAGAGAATCGTCGGGCGTGGATGAGATCGGCTGCAGCTTCAGGTTCTCAATGGCCTCCTTCATGGAGGCGTACCGTTCCCTCCATTGCGCCTCGGCGTCGGACACCTCTTGCGCCGTCATTTCCTTGGATTTCGCAGACCACGGTGCTTTGATGATACGGTGGTGTTCTCGGGTGGTGAGGTGGCCGAAAGGCCAAAAGGAAGACAATAAAGCGCTACGCAAATCTAACCTCGAACATCAAACGTGCGCTTTCTCTGCTCCACTCAGCGATGTCTGGTCGCCAGGCTTGTATATATGCGAAGGTCTGTGGCGGGGCCAGAATGTGTACGCCGAGTGTGTCATCGCAGGCGCTCTACTCAGCGAATTATTCATCCGCTCAGGCGGGGGTGGGCCTGGACTGGGTTCCGCACGCTGCAGCGCGCCCCACATCGCAGGCGGAGCATAGAACCAGCGCAACACTCATCTCGACTCATCACCGGCGTAGCCCAAAACACATGCGAATAAGACTCTCAATAAAATGTATTAACGACAGGGTATAGAACCTCGAATCTCATTCTCAGCTTGCGATCCCCGTTCTCCAGATGCGCCATACACAATACTGCCTCTCGAGAAAGAAAACAGGCCCATCTACACCCGGTAGGATATATGCCCCTTTCCCCGCCTCATAATCGTAACAAGTAAAAAAGAAAGACGGAAAGCTCTAGGTCGAACTTCTCATCGTCAAGTACAAACGAAGAACGCAACATTCTTCAAAACTACTCCTGATGCTCCATGCTCTGATAAAAAAGACACTCTCTCACACCCCCTCGACCACGACCCTCTCGCTCTTCCGATTGTCCGGCTCCGCTGCGGGAATCAACCTCGGCCTCGCCATCCTCGTGCCGCCCAGTCTCTCCCCCTCCCCGCCGACCTTCCTCATCCTATCCGCGGCGCCCGGGGCCGCGTCGGGGCCCCTCCACGGCCTCGCTCGCCCACCCTGCTGCAGCATATTCCTCTGCTGCCGCGAAACGCTGACCTGTCGCGCGATGGAGACTTCCACCGGACCTCCCACATCCGTCTCGTCGGCGGACGGCTTCGCGCTATGCGAGGTCGACGGCGTGTACGTGCTGGTCGAGCCTGCATAGCCGCTGGACTGCGTGTAGGTGCTTGAGGCGGACGAGGGCGACCGCTTGCGGCTGGACGTCGAGGTCGAGGTTGACGAGATGCTCGACGAGGGCGGCGACATCATCTGCCACGCCGGCTCCGACGGGTGCGTCCTCTGCGTTGTTCGCGAGCTGGCGGTTGCCGGGGAGTCGGGCAAGTCGAGGTGGAGCGACGACTGGTCCGGTCGGAAGGCGTTCTGCGACTGCTGATGCGACTGCTGCTGCGACATCTGAATCGGATGTGGGACCCTGGGCCGCGAGTCAGATCTGGGCGGGAAATGCCCCTGTTCCGGCCCCTGCGGAGTCCTGGATATGTGTAGAGGCGTGGGCTTGGCTGCCCTGTCGGCCCGCGAGGCGGAGACTTGCTGCGTCCGCGACGCGTCCCGCCCGTGAAGCGTCTGCTCTGACCGCTGCGTCGAGCGGCTGCTCGACCGGGACCGGCCCCGGTAACCGCTCTGCTCCGCCCCCGCCTCGTTGGCGGGTTGCTGGCTCGCCGCGGCCCCCACGAAGGAGCCTCGCTCGCGCTCATCGCCATCCAGGAGTATAGGAATGTCCTGTGACTGTTGAGATATCTGCGACCCGGCCCGCGAATTGGGCGTGCCCGATCGAATAGGCGGGGGCAGGACGAATGACCCCATCCCGGGCGGTTCCACCAGCTCGAAACTCGTCTTCGTAGGCGACGATAGGGCGGCGGATGAGGTGGCCGAGCGCGAAGCGGGGGTTAACTTGCTCCTGTGGCTCGTGGAGCTAGGAGTAGGCGGGAAGAGTGAGAATGATGGTGACTTGGTGTGAGTATAGTTGGACATGGCCGGCGCCGTCACTGTCACCGTTCGGGTGTCGCAGTCATTAGCGGTGGCTATCGCGTCTTTGGCTGCGTGTTTCGCGTCCTGCGCACTTGGGGGCGGGCCCGCCTCCGACAGCGCCGCCTCGGCCTTCGCCCTCGCCTCCTCCTCCTCAGTCGCATCTTGGATGCTCTGCAGCTTCTTCATCGTCGCCTGCCGCTTCGCATGCACGCTGTTCCTGTTATTACTCGGCGGCCCCTGGCCCCCGGGCTGTAGAATGCCGTCGAACATGATGCTGTACCGCTCCATCTTCACATCGGGGATCTCCACGTCCATGAGGCTCTTGCCCGGCGGGGGCACCAACGGGATGGGGGGTGGGGCGCGGATGGGCATCGGCGCCGAGATGTCGGACTTTTTGACGGACCTGGTCGACCCGCTCCGCTGGACGGGCTGCGCCTTTTGCACCTTTTGCGTCCTCGGCGTCTTGGCCTCCCTAGGGGGGCTAGGCGCAGAGGGCTCGACAGCGGGCTCCGTCTGCGACCGCACAACGGTGGGCGCAGCCTTCCTCGCCTTCTTGCCCGCCGTGGTATTACTCCTCCCCACATCCTCCTGCTTCACGAGCCCCGACGCGGTCCGTGGCCGCGCCGCGCCCGCCGGCGCCGGCGCCACGTCGGGAGTCTGCACCAGCCTCTCCTTGGACGTGTTCTTCCTGCCCAGCAGCCCGAACAGCCTCCACTTGCTGGCCTTCCTCACCGGCACAGGACCCGATGGCTCCTCCTCCTCCCACGGCGGCCTGTTCTCTATCCCGCGCAGCTGCGGCTGCCAGTTCCCGCCCTTTTGCGCCTGCGCTGGTGAGGGGAAGCCGGGGCTCCCCAGCGCCATACCGATTGGCGCGGCGGGGTTCGTTCCCGCTATCGAGTCGGGCGTCTGCGTGCGCACCGTAACGGTCGGAGCCGGCGACCCCGTGCGCGGACTCCCGTGCGGCGACGGCGGCGTCCCGCGGATGGGGATGTGATAGGACCGGATGGATCGAGGCGGGCGCGTGTCGAGGTAGAAGTCGTCCCTCGACATCCTCTTCCCCGCGGCCGGCGCGCTAGGCCTCCTGCCTCCGGCCTCCACTAACATCCTGGCAGAGCCCGTCCCGGTTCCTGGCCCCGCGCTCGTCCTGGGTCGCTCGGCGGTCATGTGTTTCGAGGAGGCTCTCGATGAAGCTCTCGAGGAGGGTCTCGCGGGCGGCGGGGGAAGCGGGCGCGTCATGTAAGCGTTGGATCCGTCGTTGTCCGAAGGCGAGTGGGAGAGGTACGAGGTTCTCGGTGACGAGCCGGTGATATGGCTCGCGGGGGTGCGCTGTCTCGTGGGCGTCTGCGGCGCTTCTGAGACGGGGCCCTGTCCGAGGACGGGCGACTCGGGGCCGTGCCTTGCAGGGGACGCACCCCGGTCGTCACCCTCTTTGTCACCGCCGCCCCGCGACCTTAGAGTCTTCACGGACTTGGCCCGGCTAAGGGACTTGAACATAGTGTGGTCGCGTGTCTGAGGTGTTTCCTGCCCCGAATGTAACGGCGTCGAGGGGTCTGGGTGCTCGTGTGGTTGATAAGGGGGCCCTAGGACGACCCTTGCCGGATGTAAATCGGCCAGAACCGCAAGATAAGGGGAATCTGTTACAAGTACAGCCGAAAAAAAGCGGTAAACGAACCACGTAGAGAGATTAGGGTCGTTTTAACGAAATGACAGGCGAGAAGGATCCAAAAGACGGTTGAAAGGTTTAAAATGAGCAGAATTAATAGACAACGGTTGAGCAGAGATTGGCGACCAGAATCCTCGAACAAGGCCAAGGAAGGGGCGGAGGCGTGGTGGGAGGAGAACCCTTCGAAGGCGGATACAAGTACAAAGAGTACGAAGTAATACTGGGTGGTGGGGAGCTGGGCCTCTTACATAGCCAGACGAAGCTTCTTCCGTCTTTGGTTTAATTTCAAGGGCGCTTCTCCAGTTATCCACTCGGTTTCCTTCCCCCAGACTCCTTGTAGTGTGCGTGTACGTATCCTCGTGCAAGTATCGCAAATGAGAAACGTCGAGGGCCCTTTTTTCCAGCCCGCGCCCGTTGCCGCGTATGAGGAGCGATGTGGCGTGGCGCCCGACGCGGGAAGACAAGCCGTCCGCGAGCGCTTCGCATCCTCCGTACTCCGCGCGGACATGCTATCCTCGGGTCACGGAGAGGATAATATGACCTGCGGCCGGAACCCTCTCCCCTCTCGCTCGCCCTGTTTGAGATTGACAAGACCAGTATGGGTGTGATCGGCGGCAGGGGTGCAGACTACACCCGGCTTGGCCTGGCCTGTCCTCGAGGTGTGGTACCGCGGTGGAGTGTGGAGGGAATTTGCTCCCTCTCGTCGAGTGGACCCCGGCAAGAGGCACGAAGTAACCCAATCTTTGCGTACCGTTGTATCAGGATCGACGCGATGAGGGGCGCACGGGGGTGAATGCGCTGTCCTGCGTGCCATCGGCAGTGGTGCAAGATGTGCGGTACGCTGAGAGGAGGTCGTCATGAGGTCAGCGTGGAGCCCACCCGCGAATTAGCCTCTGGAAGATGATACAACCGCCTCACAATTATGGAGCCCGAAGAGAGGGCCGACGGGGTTAGGGCGTGGATCAAGATGCGCTAGAGCGTCCGGAGAGGCGCCGTCCCTGGACCCTTAATGCCCATGTGTCGATGATTGCCCGTTCGACGGCCCGCGAGGTCACTCGCTCGCAATTGGCGCCCATAAAACATGCTCGTCTTCCATGCATCGAATCTCGTGCTCCTCGGGGGAAAATGGGTATGTACCTTGCTTTTTTGCTCCCGCCGTGGCTTACAGGGATCCAGGCGCCCACGCGGGTATCGAACGCCCGCGACAGGGGTCCCGCTCTTCCCCAGGAATGAAGACGACTGGACTGAAGCATGTTAAGATTTCAGGGGGTCCCTGGATCGCTCCCCTGCGAGCCGCCAACCGAGCCTTCTCCACACCTCTTCTTCGCCTGTTAGACTGCTGCGACCCTGCGTTCACCGCTAATCCCCGAGATTGAAGAAGAAGCGCCGTGACGGCTATTCGTTGAAGATAGCAAGGCCAGGATGATCCCGCCGAGAGCAAGTGATGGCGACTGCAGGCCAGGCACCGGAGGAACTTCCCGGTTTGGGGGTTCCCTCATCCAACACTTGAACCCTGCTGGCCGCCCGCATCTCTGCTGCCCCGCCGCAGCCTATCAGGGTGCCGGATCGCCAGAGATCGTGCTGGTACCTGCATATCATCATTTCTCACGGCGGAAATCGCCGAGCTTGGGAAGCGCTTCCGACGCTGAACGTGAATGTTGAAATCGGGCGGCCGAGGACGAATCCCGCCTTCTCCCCACGTGCCTCTCCCGTGCTTGCCACTATTAGATACCAAGCACGCGCCAAAACTAAAATGTCTCGGGGGAGGGGGGCTCAAACAAACTCTAACGCCTTGATAGCGGGACCGCGGCGGGCGCGGACACAGGCTGCTTGGCAGGTGATTCGCTGTCGTCGGGGCCGGCGCCTTCTGGAAAACGGGCGGAACGCCACGCCGTGCCGGCAGTCCACGTCCGCGCCCTCGTGCGGCTGCAGTCCCGATCGTAACTGGGCCGGCGGTCCTCGGTTCCCACTCTTTTGCATACCGGGCGGCCAGGGCACTTTCAGCTGATAGCTCGCTCCTCAAATGATGTCGAGCCCTCCTCCCTAATCACGGGGACGTTTTCGTCTCCGTCTCCGCGCCCTGTTTCAGAGTCGCGCCCCAGACTTAGCCAGAACTAGCGAGGAACTTCGCGTCGCAGAATGCACATCAGTCACCCCTAGGTCCGCCCTTACCTTCTATTCTGGTACGTTCTCCTTTAAAAATTGTGCAAGAGCCCTGACACCGTCGCCGACCTTGGCGGGGCGTCTCCACCGACACGTTTACCCGCTTAACACTCCACGTCGGGACGAGGCCGTCCCGCTGCCGGACCGCCCGATGTTAGTTTGCCCGTATCTCGATCGGACGAAAGTAGCCGACGGGATAAGGCGAGATGCTTCCCTATTCTGCTGTAACGCATTTGGTGCCTCGCGTGGCTGGATCCCCGTCTTCGTCTGAAGCTGCGACTCACGCGATCCGGTGATCGGTCTTCAGGAAGTTTCGCCCGGCCGGCTGAGTCGCGAGTCCCCTTTCTGAGATCAGGCAGCCCGTTCATCGTCTGATGTTCGCCGGCTGGGGGGACCCCTCCGCGCCGAAAGCACAACATGGCGGAGATGGCTGTTGCCTGGATTACAGCTCTGTGCGGTCACGACCTCCGGAGTGGCACGTGGCCGTTGGAACTGCGTTACGCATGCTGAAGGCCTAACTGTATGGCTAGATCTGGATCATATAGCTTTCTTCGTCGGTCCTCGGTCACACAGGTGTATTAAAATTGCTGAAAGTGCTGAAATCAACGACATCCCAGACTTGGTCGAGATATCATTGTTCCCGTTGATCGCTCCGGCCCTGTTGAGAACTCACAGAAAGCCGACACAATCAATGCTGAAGCTGACTGGCGCATTATTACATAAGCCATTGCCAGGATCCATTATGTCATCGACGTCCCGGAGTCGAAGGAGGGGTAAACGATGAGGGGCCAAAATGCCATCATCAAAGTTCGGAAAGGCGGTGCTGGTGCTTGGCCAACGGCGAATAACGGACCCGCAGTGGACTTATCACTACCCCATAGGAGCTTCTAGTAGGCCTCCCGCAAGCGGCATCCCTGAGCTCGGCCTGTGCAGTTCAACTTTCGGCTATTGCGAGCAAAACCTCCACGTAGGATATATTACGATATATCACGGAATATTGTAGCATGGACATGTCCCATCAGTTATCCGCGGGCTATGTAGAGGCTCAGAACGGGTCGCGTCGGGACAGGGCGCCTTTTTCTCCCCCGTGTCACTGTGCTCCCTGCCCCGGTCACCGCATAAAAACATTGCCCCTCCTTGTTGCGGGTCATCCAAGGCGGGGAGAAAGGAACCATTAGAAACCCCCAAACAACCTTTCGGACACCAACCACCCAACACAACCTCCCCGTCCCACCTTGACCGCAAAAGCATCTCTTCCTGTTTTCTCCGAATCTCTGAAAAAAAAGCAACAGCGTTTCTCCCTCTTTGGTCACAACCAAACACAGTTTCAAAATGTCGTGGCAAGGTACGTTGTCCGAGGACGGGCCGGGAGAGGGATAATTCGGGAGTGAGGCGGGGAGACGCCCCGGGAGGGAGCCTCACGCCTCGTGATGATGATTATGGCGGCGAGCTCGTGCTGACGATCGACTCTATAGCTTACGTTGACACTACGTATGTGGACGGCGCCTCCTTACCCCCGCGATACGCAGCCCCCTAGCTCAGCGCAGTTTATGCCGCGGATACTAACGAGGGCTCGTCCGCCTCTAGCCTCGTCGGGAGCGGCCGCCTCGACAAGGCGGCCATCATCTCTGCCGACGGCTCCAGCACCTGGGCCAGTACGTCGGGATTCACGGTACGATGCCCTCCCTCTTCCCCGTCCTCTCCCTTCCGAGGGTTTCCGGGCCTTGCACCTTTGGTTCCTTGTGTCTGACGTTTGGGTCCTCCTCACCGCCGCTTTAGGTCTCCCCCGAGGAGGGCAAGGCCATCGCCACCACGCTAAGCTCCTCCGACCCGTCTGTCAAGGACGGCGTCTTCGCCAACGGCATCCACGTCGGCGGGACGCGATACGTCGCCACCAAGTCGGAGGACAGGAGTCTGTACGGTCGTCAGGTATACTCTACCCCCCTTCCCCTTCGCCCTAGCCGCCTAGTGTCGTTCTCGAGGCTAACCAGGGCGTTCCTCCACAGGGCCGGACAGGCGTCGCCATCGCCAAGACGGCGCAGTGCATCATCGTCGGCCACTACGGCGAGGAGCACACCGCCGGAAACGCCGCCAACTGCGTCGAGTCGCTCGCCGACTACCTCATCGGCCTCAACTACTGAGCTCTCCCAACGTCTCGGGGAACGTGCCAGGAAAGGGGGAATATGAAGCCGGTGGGAGAGAGAGAAGGGGGAGGGGGCATGCCGTTGGCCCACGGAGTCTTCCAGATTCCTTGTTTTTTGGTTGGAATTTAGTCTGACAAATGGAACGAAACGTTTTTAGATGTGGGTGGATGGGGACCTCAGGGCGAGGTGCTCGGAGCCCGGTTAAGTCTTGTTAGCCAACAATGATTTTTGCCCGCTGAGGTTTTCCTCGCGGGAACCCAGTAGTGGTCAACATTGTGAGGTTTTGCGTCTCGACTCCAATGGCGCCACGGAGCTGGAAACGAGAGATGAAGGTATCAGACGGTGTATTATTGCGTGGCAGCGTTTCGTTCGCTAGCTAGCTAGCGAGAGCCCTCCCAGCTCCAGTCCCCATTCATGACCAACTCCTTTTCGCCGGGAAGTACATGCATTGCTCGTAATATATCGTACAGGAATCATGTCCAGCCAGGATCTTCAACGCCGAGCCGTGGCAATCAGGGAGGTACACGAACACACACACAGCTGTATATGCCTGGCATGCAAACATATTCGCCTAGCCCATCCTTCTCGAACCGTGACAGGCGGTAGGACGGCATCGCCCAGCCAGCCACCAGGTAAGCCCGAGATAAACGCCCGGGCTACAAAGACAAGAACGCCAGAGCCACAAAGCCCAGTTGAGCCCCTAGAGTGTATATACCCTCGGTCCAAAGACCGGAGACACACCGCTCAGACAGGCAACTCGGCATTCCTCCTCCCCAACCCCACCTTATCAGCCACAAGCCCGATATACGTCCCCACGACGGGCAGGTTCCTCGCGAACGCCACGATGGTGCCGAGGAAGTCGCCGAACAGCACTGCGATGCCGTAGAGCTCGATGCAGAAGCCGATCAGGGTCCAGCGGAGGAGGATGAGGGTCAGGCCGCCGAAGAAGGCGGCGGTGCCGCGGGCTTTCTGCTTGCGGGCGAAGAAGAGGAGAGTCTTCTGCGGGCCGATTATTATTGTTAGGCCGATGAGAAAGAGGACCTGGGGGTGGCGGGTTAGCTTTGCCGTGGACGACGGGAGGTCGGAGGGTTCGGCGGTATCGCAACGAGGGCCGGGGTGGGAGGGATTTCATACATTTCCCATGGCGAGCCTGGTGGTGGAGGATGGTTAGCCTCGAGGTTCTAGCGTTGCGCGAGTGGTCGGGGAGCTGCGGAGGGACTTACATGGCCCGGTCAAAAAAGAACATGACGCCTAGGGATAGGAAGAGCCCGCCTGTAGCAGCACGTCAGCCTCGTGGAATCACGATGGTCTCGGCACTTGGGCGCCGCGCGCACTTACCACCTGAGCAAAAGGCCACTCCCACCTCTAGGAGTCCATTGTTAGCAACAATTGTCCTCGCACTAAAGGCCGCGACACGGCTCGGAGCGCATCGCGGTTCAAATGCGAGCAACGGGGGGTTCCTCTCGCGACGTACTCTGGGCATCTGTAAGCCACATTGACGACATCGTGGGCGATCGAGCTAACGGCGAGGTAGTTCGAGGGAGGCAGGAGCTTGTCGTGGGGATGGTGGGATCGCTGGTGTCGCGTGCGCTTGGCAGTGGGATCGCAGGATGAAAGCTTGGACGAAGGTCGCTTTTTTCTCGGCGCGCGTGGAGCTTGGGTGGGATCGCGGGGCGGGCGTGAAAGGTGTCTTTTAAGGCGCGGTTGGTGTAACCAGTGGCTCTAGGCAGCTCTCGGAATGCCGCCCAATAGAGGGTGAGACGCTAGTGGGCTGGGTCGAAAGGCCAGGGAGCAAGAGCCCGTTTTCGTTCCCTTTGCGACACTGGAGGAATGAGGATGTCAGTGGCTGCACTGGTTGACATTGGACGTATGCGGACCCTGGCAGGGAGTGGATTCATGGATTATGATGAGCTTTAGCATGGCAACGGGAAGAGGCTTGGCTTGTGCGCTTAGAGGTCCCGCGGCTCTCGGTTGTGGTTGGCTACTGTTGTGACATGTGGGGCAGCGCAACTTTGACATGGCAAAATTTCTGAACGTGCAATTCTTTCCAGCTTCATCTCCTCTCAACGACCGAGTTGTGGCCTCAAGACGGTGGGCAAACCACAGCAGCTGCTCCTCGAGTAACGAGCTCGCCGATCAAGACTGAATCATGTCAATTGGAAGCACTCACTCTCTTCTACTCTGATACAAACGAGAAGAAATGCCAGGTCACCACAAACCGTGGCCTTCGTCCGATTCCGTGCAACATTCGGATATCGGTAACGGGCGTCCCTCGCCAGAACCAACACTCCCATGCTACACAAACTCCAAAGTACAATTTCCTTCCCTGTACCCCATCACCTGCCGCGACGGCCAGACTGCTCCGGCAGCTGGCAACTGAGATGTTGCACCCCGTACATCTTCGGTATCTTGTCGTCTTTCCTTTCGGCAGAGAGCAAACCATGCGTTCACGATTAAGCCGGAGCGTCTGCTGCCATGCCCCGTCGAGAGGCGGGGGATGCATAGTTGAAGCTTGATTTTGTTTGGCCGCACATGTTTTGGGTATCAACCCGCCTGTCCGTAGTAGCGAGACTTATCCAGAATATGCTCTGGTGTCCTCGCAGTGTAGTGTAACAACTTCGCTCCCATTGATATGCATTTAGCGCCATCTTACAGACCCTCCAACGCCCGAGGAGAACTCCAGAAGCAATCAAGAAACAATGTAAACCATGACCCGTAGACTCCGTCGAATACCGTCCAACCTCCCCTCACTTCAGAACGGTGTGCGCGCCCCTCGCCTCGAGATATTGCTCCGCCACGCCCTGGGGCAGTTCCCGTATCAGATTAAAGATCTCACGATCATGATACCTCAGCCTGCTCTTCGGATCCAGATACGGCGCCGGCAGCCCCGTGACATCGCAGTACCTCTTCGCGTACGCCAGCGACGGCGCCGACTCGATGTTCGTATACGTAGCGCTCGGCGCGCCCGTCGCCCCCGCGGGCCTCAGCGACTTCTCCAGCACCAGCTTCGACAGGCTCCGCGACGCCTGGGCGAGGTTAGGCGGCACTGGCCCGGGGGCCGGGGGCGTCGAGGCGCCGCTGGTCGAGAGGCCGTCGTCGGCGGGCGTCGCGGACCCGCTGTCTTCCTGCGGCGTGGCGAGCGCGGAGGCCTCGCGGCGGGAGGCGTCGCCGAGGACCGTCTTGACGTTCTTGTTGCGCCGCTGGTTGGGGCGCCAGTGCGGGTTGCGGAAGGTCTTGTGGATGGAGTGGATGTCGAGGTCGTCGATGAGCTGCTGGTGGGCGAGCTGGGCCTCTGTGGGGCCAGAGGAGGTCATTGTCGTGTTGCGCGGCGCGCGGGGAGGTCGGGGGACGGTGTAATGATCGTGCGAGAGCCGAAGATGGCTTGGAGCGTTATCGAGTGTAGCCTGGGGTCGAAGTTTGAATGTGCGTGGAGATGGTGCTGGGGAGAGAGATCATCTCCCGGCTGTTCGTGGGGGCTGGATCGCGAGCTTGCTCAATCGCCGCTGGTCGAGTTTTGCCGTGTTTTACCGCCCGCTTCCCGCTTCGATAAACACCACTCGTAAACGAAAGTCAACAACCAAACGCAACGCCGAACACTCCAACTACGGACGTCATGGTACGAAACCGGAACTAACTATTCTGCTGTTTTCGAGACACACGCTCTAATACTCTGACAGGAGAGCCCACACGAACACCAGCAGAACCTTCTGCTGTCGCGCATCATCACCAACGTGGTACGTGCCGCGCGGGGACCTCTCGCTCACACCAGCACCACTAACACCCGCGGCAGGAGAAGCTTAACGAGGCGACCGTTGTCATGAACAAGGCCCTACAGGTACGCGGTTCCTCCCGGCGCCAGACGCGCAGACTCGGAGCTGACGCTTTTACCCAGGATATAAACATCCAGAACATGAACGTCGAGCTGGTCGCCCAGATGTTCAAGAACTACCAGTCCAACGTTCTCTTCCACCTAGAAGGTATGGTATCCTGCGTTCTATGCACTGGGTGTAGAGTGCTAAACCCGTATCTAGCCACGGAGAACCTGCAGCCTCCCTCATGAGCGGTAATTGGATTGCTTTTGGGTTGGGATGATTTGCGCGCGGTAATGAATTATGAGACTCAATAAGCACAGGCGCTTCTGCGACCCTGCTCATTCCGGACACGGTGCCTAAGACGGTAGATGGATGTTCGTAACAAAGTGACCCTGTCGTCGACACACAACATGAGGTATCGAGCATGACACTCGGTGGGCTGAATGTGACTTGTGACACCAGACGCATATGGCTTAGTCATGGCGATGACCTCCAACACGGTCAGCTCCCACATCACGATCACGGGCAATTTGGCGGAGGCGCAATGGGTCGAAGACTTGCGCCATGTATTCAGGTACCTAGCTGATCTATGCGCGCGCATAGTAAACCTTGCTGAACCACTTTCCACAAAAACCAAGCCCACACATTCCCAACCCTCCAACGCCCGCCCCGTAGCCTTTGCCGTGATCCAATTCCTTAGCTTCGCGCCCTGAGCTTCTCTCGTTCGACTTGCCACCGAGACGTATTTTCGGCCTCCTTCTTTAGTTCAAACAAACTCTCAACAATGACGGGCCGCCTGCGCCTCTAACGGAACAACGCACCACGATACCCACGATATCCACAATCCCGATTCCTACACGATGGCGCCCACGGCGATAAGCGAAACGGGATTTACGCTCCCAGAGAGCAAGCGCCCAGCGGAGCGGACGTATCCCGCCGCGAAGATCTTCCCCGTCCGCGAGGCGCGCTTCGAGAAGCAGATCCCCGTCCAGCCCGATGGCCGTGAAAAGGCCCTCGCCCAGCCCCCCGGCGACGCCGCCATCGTCATCGACAATGGTACGCTATCCCCAGACCTCGCCTGCGCGCCCCGTGCTGACCATCCGGTGTCTAGGCTCCTCGAACGTACGCGCGGGATGGTCCTTCGAGGACAAGCCCCGCCTCGCGATACCCCCGATCATGGCGAAATACCGCGACCGCAAGGCGGGCAAGACGTACTCGTTTGCCGGATCCGACTGCTACGCCGACACGACCGCGAAGAGCCACATACGCAACGCCTTCGAGGCCGGCACGGAGATTGTCACCTCCTGGGACGTCATGGAACATGTCCTGGACTACATCTTCATCAAGCTTGGGATGAACGGCGCTGATGGCGCGATTGACATGCCCGTGGTCATGACAGAGGCGGTCGCCAATCTTCCGTACTCGCGAAAGAGTGAGTCGCGCTCGTATCTTTCTCTACGTGCTTAGGAGCGAGCTAAACTAACGTTTGTGCCCAACAGCCATGACCGAAATCATCTTCGAGTGCTACGGCGCGCCGTCCCTCGCGTACGGGATCGACTCCTTATTCTCCTACAACTACAACAACGGAAAGACCGGATTGGTCGTGTCCTCGTCGTATGCGTCGACCCACGTCATTCCCGTCTACAACTCAAAGCCCATGCTAGCGCAGGCCACGCGGCTCAACTGGGGAGGCTGGCACGGAGCCGAGTATCTCCTCAAGCTAATAAAACTCAAGTACCCGTCGTTCTCGGGGAAGCTAAACGCCTCCCAGGCCGAATGCATGCTGCGCGACTTTGGCTACGTGTCGACCGACTACAACCAGGAGCTCCGGGGCTACCTCGACTGGACCGGCCTCGAGGACCGCGACATCGTGGTCCAGTACCCCTACACCGAGGAGGTCATTACGCAGAAGACGCAGGAGGAGCTCGACAGGATCGCGCAGAAGAAGCGGGAGAATGGCATCCGGCTACAGCAGCAGGCTGCCAAGATGCGCCTCGAGAAGCTGATGCAGAAGGAGAAGCGGCTCGAGCAGTACAGGAAGATCCAGGAGAAGCTCCCGGGCCTCAATAAGAAGGAGACTAAGCGTCTCCTCGACGACAATGACCTGAAGGACGAGGGCGCCCTCGAAAAGACCATCAAGGAGCTTGACAAGGCGGTGCGGAAGGGCCGCATGAAGGATGTCGGTGGAGAGGAAGAGGAGGAGATACCGTCCTTCGACCTCGTCGACGTCCCCGACGAGGAGCTCGATGAGGCGGGCATCAAGAACAAGAAGCAACAGCGGCTCGCCAAGGCCAACTACGACGCGCGGCAGAGGGCCAAGGCCGAGAAGGAGGCCGAGAAGGAGCGGATAGCCGAGGAGAAGCGGCGGGACGACGAGCGCCGGCAGAACGACCTCGAGAACTGGCTGCGCGACCGGCACGAGGCGCGCGCCGAGACGCTGCAGAAGATGAAGGAGCGTGAGCGGCTGAAGCAGGACCTCGGCAACCGCAAGTCGCTGGCGTCGCAGATGCGCATGAAGAACATTGCGAACCTGGCCTCGGACACCCCGACGCGGAAGCGTCGGCGCGGCGGCGACGATGACACGTTTGGCGCCAACGACGAGGACTGGGGCGTGTACCGCGACATTGCGGACAACCCCTCCGACGACGAGGAGGAGGACCTGCCCGCGAAGCTGTCGGCGCTGGAGCAGGACCTGCTGCTTTATGACGACGACTTCCGGTACGATGATACGCACGAGGCGCGGTCGGACTGGAACAGGTCGCTCGTGCACGCGTGGTCGCGCGGCCCGCGGCCCTTCGACGCCGGGTCCCAGGCGGAGCTGAACCAGGTCCACCTCAACGTCGAGCGCATCCGGGTCCCCGAGGTCGTCTTCCAGCCGTCTATCGCGGGCGTCGATCAGGCGGGGCTGGTCGAGATTGCGGGGGATATCCTGAACCAGCGGCTCGGGGCCGTGCCAAACAGGGATGACTTCCTCCGGGATGTGTTCCTCACGGGCGGGAACACCATGTTCAGGAACTTTGAGCAGAGGCTGAGGGACGAGCTTACGGCGCTGTTGCCGGCGGGGGCGCCGCTTTCTCTGAGGGCGGCGCGGGATCCGGTGCTGGATGCGTGGAGGGGGGCGGCGGGGTGGACGCGGGGGGCGGGGTGGAAGGCTGCCAGGGTGACGAAGGCGGAGTATGAAGAGAAGGGTGCGGAGTATTTCAAGGTGAGTTTTCCCCATCCGTCGCCTATGCGCTTGGTTCATGATTACGCTTCCTACACAACCCCGGCCTTCTTCGTGTCTAGGGACTTTTGAGGCTAACTTTACTAGGAACACAACCTGGGCAACGCGTTTGTATGATTTATTGGAGACCAGTGGGAGGGCAAAGAACGCTACAATGCGGCGGCGAAGAGGTGGGGGACGGGATATCACAATATGTACACAAGAGAAGAAGAGTATTCCAAGAAGCAAAGAGTTTGGGCGTCTGGGTCGGTTCAAGAAGGAGAAAGGGGACGATCTCGCTTTCGGGCGACTTACAGGATGGGAGAGGAGGAGATAGGTTGTACTGTATGCATCTGCTTTTCGAAACTACTATCCTCTGATGTGGTGATGGCTCGACCCATACGCATACGGACCGCCCACGAGCCGAGACCTTTCGGCGGCCCTGCGTCTCCCTCTGATCTTCGCCGGACCTCACATATCCCACGCACCCATCATCCACCTAGACACGACTATCCGACGAGCACTATCCCTACGACGCCCGCAGCCTCAAGACAAATGGAGAGCACAAGCGCGGAGTAAAGTATCAATTCCCACCCTCCCCATCACGATCCCCTCGCCACATCGAGTTACGATAAGGAACGGTCTTATAAACATTGAAGCATCCCCAATCCGTTCCTCTCCCGCGAAAATCCACGTAAAACATGAAATATGCAGATAGGGGTTAAAGAAAAGAAGGAAAAAACCCCATATTCGTCCGGATAAAAAAATAATAAAAAACGCCTAAACCACCACTAAAAGCCTCCGCTTCTCACCCCCTTTCCTCCCCCCATAACGCCATTTTCAAAGAAACCAATGGCAGGTTCCCGAGCCTCGCGACGCAAAGGATCAGGTACCCGCCAAATCAAGACGAGCATACGGGCGCCCGGAGGCGGGGACCCACCCGTCCTAGGGGAGCGAGTCGACCTGCATCCCGACCGACCTGTCCATGTCGTCCTGGCCCTCCTGGCCCTCCTCGCGGCCGCCCTCCTGGTGCTGGTGCTGGTGCTGGTGCTGCCCCTGCCCCTGCTGCTGCTGCCGGTCACCCATGGGCGCGGGCGGCGTCATGACGGCCTGCGCTATGGCGGCCAGCGGCTCCGACGCGGCGCTGACGGGCTGCTGGTGAGCGTGGTCCGGGTGTTGGGGCGCCTCCGAGGCGGGTATGTGCGCGGCCTGCGGGTTCAGGTTGAGGCCCTGGGGCGGCGCGGGGAACTTGCCCTGGGACTCGAGGAGCTCCGTCTGCAGCGTCGAGACGTACTCGCGGTAGAAGTTGTTCTGGCCCGCCAGGTAGCGGCACGAGTTCTCCAGCTGCGTGCTCTCGTTGACCCTCTCCTCGAGCTTCTTGATGTACTCCTCCTTGCGGCGCCGGAATGCCCGCTGTGGTACGGTCAGTTTCTGCGTATTGGCAAGGGTAAAAGGGGAGAGGCGCTTACCTGGGCTGCCCTGTTCTGGGCGGCACGCTTGGACTGAGAAAGCTCCCTCTTCCCCCGGCGGCTGTTCGGCGACTCCTCGTTGTCGTCTTGCGGCTGCGCGGGAGGCTGAACAGGGGTCGGCGGCGCGGGCGCGAGGACCTGCTGGTCGTTCACGGGGGCCGGGGGGCTGGGGTCAGACGGGGGCATGGTCGGTAGCGGCATGTTGGTGGGCATCATGTTGGCCGCGGGGGCCAAGCTACCCGGGGTCGCGGGCATCATGCTCGTAGCGTGGGCCCTGAGGTCCGGGTGGATGTAGTCGTCCTCCTTCACCTGGGTTTGGCCGCGCTGGGCGTCGGTGACTGCGCGGTGGGCCTGGTTGGCGGCGGCCGCGATGTCGCTATACCCATGCGGCGAACCCGCCGAGGCGGACGGGCTCTGTCCTTCGGTGCCGGGCGACGTCGCGGCATGGGACCTTAGTAATTCGAGGCTTGCTTGCAGGTCCGCATCTGGAAGCGTAGCTGCCATGATGTTATGTCAGCACTGACGTCGTTTCTTGTTCGCGAATGCGCAGGCACAGTATCAACTGCGCGCCGTCATGCTCTGACACGACACGGGCGAAGACAGCAAAAAAAGATAGGCAATGGAGGAGAACCGGAGGCAGCGCAGTGCTCGAAAGCCAATTCAAAGGCTCCAACGGTCTTTTATACTGCAATGGCCGGTTGAGGCAAATGCCGATCGCACGAGCTCCAGCTCCGCTGACTGGCGCTGCTTGCCAAACCACTTACGGAAGACAAGAGGCCCGCACTTGCCCAGGGAAGCTGGTCGACGATGAGGGGACTCGGGAAAATAGTGAGGTTAAAACCAAGGCGGAGACGGGGTATATGTTACGTTCGCCGGCGGAGGCCATCAATCCATCAGCCCAGCGAAGCCCACTGGCGATGCGCCGCGGGGGCCCGCGACGGGCGGGATTGACGCCTCTCGTCAGCAGCCACCCCCGGCCGTTGCGATGACAATCAAGTTCGTGATTATTAAGGCGAACGGCTCGGTGGACCGCATTGGGCGGTTATGAAAGCAAACGCGCGACGTAAGAAAAGAGGGACGGCGCAGCTCGACAAAGCAGAAGCGAGGGCGTTGATGACCAAGCAAACGCCGAACCAGGGCGCGATGACCCGAGCTCGCGCGATGCGTTTCGCGATGGGAAGCTCGCGGGCGGGGGGGGGCAAGGCAGGCAGACGCGCAGTGGACGGCGGTGCCCGCTGGGACGACAGACAAGAGAGCTCGACTTACCAGAGCCGGGCGTTGATGTGGCCATCGTCGCGTCCGATGATATCGATCTCGAAACAGTCGCAGCGCGGGGTGCTTGTCGTGTTGGTGGATGGGATTCTGAGTAAGCAGGTTGGGGATGGCGAAGGTGGGAGATGGAGGATATGAGGAACTTGATCTGTCAGCGACGAGGGGGGGCTGGGTGATTTCCCTCCGAGAAGAATGGGCCGAAAAATTACATGCCGTCTCAGTGCCGGAATGCGCGAGCCGATGGGAACGCGGAGCATGATGTACCTAGTACATTGTATCCGGGTATTATGGGTGCAGGTTTCAGTTGACTTGGGTACCTTGTACCTCACACCACCCTTTTCATCCGCTAATACGTAATGAGCCGTGTGGTTTGTCATCTCCTGATAATGGATTACATAAGATTACATCACGCACTTCTGCCCTCGATAAACGGCATTTGTGTCGATGTGGTGCATGACTAATGGCCACCCCCACCAATTGTTCCACCGTAAAGCCCGAGGAAATCGTGTATCCTCGGCGCCACATGCCTGATTTGAGCCATCGTTCTTTCTGTGAGGTGAGGGGTAACGAGCGCGGCAGCTCCGAAAGAGGAGAAACAGGCATTGATAGTGGCCGTCCAGTATCAACTGCTTCCATGCCCACAGAAGCGGGCATCACCAGAGCCGCGACACACAGAAGCCTCCGCATATGCAATAATCTCCTTCTGTAGCACCCGTGGCTTCAAGGTTCGGCTTAATCCGTTTCCTCTGCCGTATTTGGCAGTTGGTGTCATGGCCCAAACGTGGCTTCTGTGTTCGCAGGGCATTAAAGCCATTCCCGCGATATAGCTAGCAGCTTGAGCTTGAGCTTGAGCTTGAGCTCTGAGCTCTGAGCGGGTCCTACAGCGAGCTCTCGTCTGCAATGCAACCCATGTTACTGGTATTAACGGGCGTCCAACTGCGGCGTCATGTCTTCAGTGGCGTTCGCAGATAAGCCTATCGCTGTGAAGCCATGTAGGGGAGGTACGTACCTCCGACACGCCTCTGCCCTCCCAACCAAAGCTCACGCGTGAGCCTTGTCGCCTTCCACCCTCTCAGCCCGCGAACCTCCATATAATGCTCAAAACCCGCCCCATCCTCGCCTCCATTCCCAGCCGGGCCCTCCGCCTCCAGCGATCGCCAATGTCAACCATAACCCCCAATTTCTCCCCGGGCTCCGACGCTGTGGCCCTCGGCCCGGCCGTCACGAAGCTCGTCTCCCGCCCGCAGAGCGCCTGGCGCCTGACTCCCACAGGCGAGGGTGTTGAGCGGTCGTTTAAGTTCAAGACATTTGCCAAGACATGGGTACGCTCCTCTCACCTGTGTTCCTCGTGATTGTAGGCTTTTTTGATAGGGCGGATGGACGGATGGTTGACGGGAGCAGGACTTCATGACGGCCGTGTCGCTGCAATGTAAGCTGAAGAACCACCACCCCGAGTGGTCCAACGTAAGTTCCCGCCTCGAAACAGCTACGGTGGTGTGGCAAGTCTGATGGGGGGTAGGTGTACAACACGACGTTTGTGCGCTGGACGACGCATAACCCCAAGGGCCTCTCCGAGAAGGACGTGTCCATGGCCGCGATGTGCGACGAGCTCGCCCAGTCCTTTGGGGAGGTGCCTACGGAGAACGAGGGTGCGAACCCGGGAGGCGACGATCTGGTTGCTTGTGCGGTGGGCTCGGCGGGAGACTGCTGTGGTCCCAAGACGTGAGTCCTCGCGCCAGACGAGGGCGCCCAGGAACAAGACCGAGAATGTACTGCTATCTGTAACACAAACTACAACGGGGACGCTTCCCCTCCATTTCCTCAGGACAGCTTCACGTCATGCGAGAGGGATATCTAGCATTTACTGCTTGTAACGGTATTATTAAAAAGTCTGTCGTGTCGTGACTAGAATAAGCCTGAGATATGTGCAAGAACGAAGAAGGCACATTCTCCCCCATGCAATTATTTACCCCAACGCCCTCATTCGTGACCAATTACAACACACCGGACCGACCCCGAAGCTTGCCGCGCAGAGGCTTCACCGGGTCCCAAATCATCTCCCGTGCTGGGCGACGGATCTAGCCCAAGCCATGGCTTGCAAGAGAGATCCGACCCGCCATGCAAAACGCCTCCTCGCACCAGAATGTACACCCCATCCTCGCATAGCAGCGAACCAAGTTCGCGCCAGAGCAAGGAGACACCAGCAGAGGATCTACTGAGCCTTCTTGGCAGCCGCGGCCATCTTGGCCTCCCTGCGGCGCTTGCGCGCCTCGGGGAAGGCCTCGGTGTCGAGCATCTTGTCCCACCACCTGAAGCTCGAGGCGTAGTTGCCGATGAACTTCTCGTGGTGGACGTCGTGGTGCTCGGCGCCGGCCCAGAAGGGCAGGAAGTGCCTCAGGCTCCAGGGGAAGTCGTAGCCGCTGTGGGCGTCGATGGCCTGGAAGAGGCGGGCGGTGATCCAGATGTACATGGTGATGAGGTGGAGGTCGCCGGTGATGAAGCACCACAGCGCGGGGGACCCGACGGTGCCCATGCCGAGGATCATGACCTCGATGGGGGAGGCGTACTCGGCGGTGAGGCCGAAGGGCGCAGAGTAGTAGTGGTGCAGCTTGTGGATGTTCTTGTAGAGGGGCCCGTAGTGGAGGGCGCGGTGGGTCCAGTAGTGCCAGGTGTCCTCCATGACGAAGAAGACGCAGATCTGGAAGATGATCTTGCCGAGCGGGGGGAAGTTGGCGCCGTAGTCCATGCCGCAGAAGGTGGCGATGGGGTGGAAGAACCAGATCTGCGGGAGCTCGACGGTGAAGTGGCTGAGGAGGACGACGGCCGCGCAGCTCGCCTGCTCCTTGAGCGTCGGGATTTTTTGCTGCGGACGGTGGGTCAGTATTCGGACAATGCGCTCGGTTGGGGGGTTCGGGGGACGCGTACGTTTTGGATCTTGTACTTGTTGAAGTAGGGGATGTAGCCGATGATGAACCACGGCAGCGAGCGCCCAAAGTAGATGACCTCGTGCATCAGGAAGCTCATGATACCCGTCGCGAGGGTGTCATTCTGCATCCAGACATACCAAGCCTATAGAAGCAGCGCCGTATTAGCATCGGGTGTCCCATGGGTCGCGGGGAGGTTCGGGGTCGAGGACATACCGCCCAGAGGCGCTCGGCAACGTTCAGCTGCACATTGTACTTTGTCACCTCGTCGAGCACCCCCATGTACGTCGGGAGTGTCTGGTTGACATGGACCGCCGCGTTACCGCTGGAGAACAAGACGTGTTAGCAGGAGTCAAGCGCCACGGAATACCGGGTCGGAGGTGTCGGCCAACTTACACGAAAGTCTCCATGGCGACCGAAAAAGGGGGTGATCCCAACTATCCAACAAACCAAGAGATAGCAACCGCAAGCGCGAGCCAAGAGTAGAGAAGCTCAGACCAAAAAGCCTGGCCGAAAAACACCGAACGGAGTGGTGAGGGAACAAGAAAACACACGGAGTGGCGAAGAGGTAAGAAAATGAGCGGTGGTTCGAGATTGACAGGAGAACCGGAGCCACTTGTTGAGGTGGGCGTCCCGCGATTTTTATCAAAGAATCTAAAGACGGGGAAATTTTGCGAACCAGGGGGGGTCCCCTTGTTTTCCGGCGCCACGGGGAAAGGAGGGAGATACCGAGAGAGGAAACACGCACGCCCCTGGCTTAGCGGTTCCGCCGGGAGGGGACCCAGGCGATGGGTTCGGCCAACAGGCGTGCCGGTACGCTAATTACACGCATTGGCAGGCCAGTCGCGTCGCCGTGGTGCCAGAATGGGGCGACTATCCCTGATCGCTTCCCGAATCCCGGCCCCACCCACCCTAACCCGAATACGGGAAGAGACATGGCAGCATGGAGCCGGCAGACAGCTGCTGACCTCTGCAGGCGGCCCCTGCTTGGCGCCAAGAGAGAAATCACTTCATGTCGGGGTCGTTGGTTCCGACTCCATACTTTTGCCCCATTGCGACCAGCGCTCTCCAGGAAATAGGGTAACGGGGCTGTACCGGGTATTACGACGCGCACCATGTAAGGAGGTGAGACACGCGCCCAGTCCGAGCCTCGAAATACCCCGAGACCAGTTACTACAATCGCGGGTGCGCGCCACCTCGGAACGCCGGAACCCCATCGAGCACCCCAGAACCCCGGCGCCCTTCCTTGTCCGGGACCATCCCATCCGTAATCCGGCCACAGCAATTCGTTCGCCATCCTCCCACCCTTGAACACACCAGGCCTTTCGGATGCCCGCCCGCCGGCTCACGCAATGGGCCCCTCATTTTCGGGTCCCGGCGCGCAGCCAATGGCGTAGCGGCCCCGCTCCCGCCGTCGGCCGATTCTCGTCGTCCAACGCGCCATATGGGAAGAGGCGCCCCCGGCGGGCCGCGCAGGCTGCGCCGCAGGCTTCCATATTCGAGCAGCTGTTTCCCCCGGAGACGCTGCCGCCGACCCACTCCCGCGCGCCGGATCCTGCGACTTCCAGGTCGCGCGATGGGGGGGTGACGGGCGAGGACGTGGGCTCGGGTGAGAGTGATACAGCGGTGTTGGAGAGGATGCGCGAGGAGGAGGAGGAGGATGATGAGTGGACGGGCCCGCGGGAGGAGGCTGTTCTTGTTGTAAGGAACGGGAGCAAGTCGACGCTTCCGAGCGACTTCTACCGCGTTGCGCCGCGGGGCGAGCACCTCGACGGCCGAGGATGGTCCACGATGCAAGGTTCGCTCCTCCGACTTCCCTCCCCTCATCCCTGAGACACTAACATAAAGACAACCAGCCGTCCAAGCGCGCCACCCCGACACACTGGAACCCCTCGACAAATACCTCCTCCACTTCCCCACCCCCACTGCAGCAGCAACTTACAAAACCGAGCTCGAGCGCCTCGTCGCCTCCCCCTCCCCGCCGGAATCCCGCCTCACCCTCCAGCCCCCGGACCCCGCCTCCCTCACCGTCGAGCTCGTCCGCGGCGCCAACCCCGTCGACCGCGTCACCGCAGCCCGCGTCCCGCGCGACATCCTCCGCCGCGGGCTCGACACGCGGAACCTCGTGCACGTCAAGCTCGAGGGGTCGCAGCTTACGCTTGGGGAGATGGGGGCGCTGGTGGACGAGGATGGGAGGGGGAGGAACCTTGTGTGGAAGCTGAGGGAGTCGTGGGGGGAGGGGGGGATATCCGTGTCTTTGAAAGGCGGGGCGCCTGTGAAGAAGGTGGAGGTGCAAGAGCTGGCGGAGGCCGATGGGATGGAGGGGGATGCGGTGGAGGTGCCGGAGGGCGGCGAGGCGCCGCCGGACTTCTTCTCGAGGTTCTTCTTGTCGTTCCAGACTGTTCACGATGCGAGGAGGTTCATCCGCTCCTGGCATAGGAGAGCGCTCAACGTCCATGATGACGGGTACAGAGCGTGTATAGTAAATGCATCATTAATATGGTAATAGCAAAGCAACGCAAAGATCAAAGCCAACGTGTCAAGGTGCCTCCTTTCCGGCGTCCAACATGTGTGAGGAGACGTACGTACTCGCGTAATACACAGGGCGCACACCCGAAACGACTGCATATTCTAAGAACTCGTGTTTGTATTGAAAACCCAGATTGGAAAAACCAACAAACTCCTGCCCGGACACTGATATAAAACAGCAAGTAACAAAACTGGCGGAAACGACAGGGATGGTTCGCCCCATTGACTCGGAGCGTGGGGCGAAGCCCTGGCCCCAGCGGCCATGGATACGATACACTATTCCGCCCCATCCCCACGTCGCCTTGCCTCTCGCTCCAGCGGGAGGTTCTCTATGCCTAGCGATCCCCCTTCCAAAACCCACGGCGCAAGCCCGCGGGTCCCGCCATCCTCATCCTCGTCCTCGTCCTCAATCTTTAGAATACGGCTCGTGACTAGCTCGATATCAGGTCGATAGCGGCGGGCGCATGTGTGTCTGCATGTGACTGTCGACCGACATCGCACCGCGGGAGCGACAAGGCACCATCATTCCCCCCCACCTTAGCAGCACCCCGACTTTCCGGCCCCCGACTTCTCCCCGACGTTGACGGCGTCGCCCTGCTGGTCGTTCTTGGAGCTGTCCACTAGGCGCTTCTTGATGTCGGCGGCGAGGCTGTAGAAGGCCTTATCGATGTTGATGTTGCTCTTGGCCGACACCTCGAGGAAGGGGACGCCGAGCTCGTCGGCGAGGGCCTGGCCCTGTTCTGTCGACACCACTCTCTTCTCCTCCCAGTCGCACTTGTTGCCGATCAGGATCTTGTTTACGCCCTCGCTGGCGTGCTGCTCGACGTTGGAGAACCACGTCCGGATGTCTGCGGGGGATTCGCGTCAGTCTCGGGTCGCGGTCGACGTGCAGGGTGAGCCCTGTGCATAACCCGCTCCTCCCGGGCCCAGATGAGGACGGCGTCGTGGTGGAACTTACTATTGAATGACCGCTCGTCCGTGACATCATACACCAGCAGGATGCCCATCGCGCCGCGGTAGTACGCCGTCGTGATGGTGCGGAAGCGCTCCTGGCCGGCCGTGTCCCATATTTGCAACTTCACGCGCTTGCCGTCTAGCTCGATGGTCCGGATCTTGAAGTCGATGCCGATGGTGGTGATGAAGGAGGGGGTGAAGGAGTCCTCGCTGAACCGCAGTAGACAGCACGACTTGCCGACACCGGAGTCGCCTATGAGAAGGAGCTTGATCTACAGAGTCGGGGCGGCCAGGCGTCAGCATCATGTCTCGGATTGGGGCAGGGGCGGCGGCTGGACTGGGAGGGTCTCCCAAGGGCCGCGTATCAGGGTGCGGGGGGGCCCATACAAGGAAATCGTAGTTGCGAGTGTTACTCGACATCTTGACGGAATAGCAGGGCGCCGGATCGTATGGACTTTTGGGAGATTGTCAGCGAGGGATCGGAAGAGGATGACGTTGCGAATCTGGGAGCGGTGGAAAATGCGCGGTGCCGGGGGGTGGTGCAAGGCAAGGCGGTGGCCAGGTTGCACTACTGGGCGAGGGATCCGGGGGCGCCTTCAGTGGGCAGCGTACCTGGCGTGGACTGTGACGGGGCGGGCGCGGGACTGTGGCAGCTGAGGCGGGCCTGTGGATTGGGCGACGGGGCGGTGCTAGGGCCAGCGAGGCAAACGATGGATGTCCAGGCTTCGGCGGTTGACTGGAGGACGAGTTTGGTCGGCTTTGTCTTCGTCGTCTGTCGAGGAGGTAGGCACTTTGTTGCGGAGGCAGCCACTGTTGGCGGGTTCCGCCACCGTCCCTTGGCCGTCTTGCGTAATAGCCCCGATACAGGCTAACGCTTTCCTCCAGGTAGCTTCAGTCGGGGTCGCGATGCGTGGACTTGGGCGGTCGGGATGGAAGCGATACGGTGATCCAGGTTCGCAGTTTGCGCACCGATAAGATAAAAACTGAGACTATTACCCGTTCCCCTTTATGTCATACGGAAAGTAGGAGGCCGACAAGGCAGAGGCGGATAGCACCTTGAATGTTGCTGGTGACTTGGGTTGATCTTCCGACGGTTGTTGTTTACATAAGCTGGCTAGGTGCATACCACTAGCCTCCTAACGTTGGCCCTCACAGCGGAGTGGGGCGATGTGCTGAGAAGAAGGGGCCCATGCCGCTGTTTCCCAGCACCCGTTCCATGACCCAATGTCCGCGGTAGCACGCCACTTGTCGTCTCCGACGTCATCGAAGTCAAATTCTCCACCAAGGCGCCGATTATAGGGAACAGCAACGTTGCTATCCGTTGCAAGACCGCTTCCTGAAGCAGTCTCACTTTTACCGAGTCTCAGATTCAGTGATGATTTAAGTTTTTCGAGTAGTTACCAAGAGCGTAGAATGTGACCATGGAATGTTCCACCCTGGGGCGCCGAACCAGGGCCCTGGCCAGCGTCGTGTCGGAGGTATCGAGGTATCCTTCTAACGGTGTGTTTGGGGTGCTTAAAGCTCACATCTGCAGCTGCAAGCCAAGTTTTGCCCTTGCTCTGTCATCCGGTCTTTATATCTCGGTTGCAGACCGCGACATTTGCATTCCGTCGCGTCCGGGGTCCCATTGCTATAGCTCATCGGCTCATAGCTTAAGGCTCCACTCCGCGTCCAAGACCGAGAGCGTATCACATCTTTCCCTCGCCCAAGACCCGTCCGCGCTCACAATAACAACGATACCCTCCGACCCTCTTGACAGCAGCGCGAGCTACCATCCTTCAATGACATCACCTCTGTCCCGCGACCGATAACGATGTCTGTCATAGGCGAGTATGTGCTACCCTGGAGCTGCCGAACACCGTCCGTGCTCGGCAGTTCCACCCATTCCAGTACAATCCCCGACTGACCGCTTATAGCCGCGCCTGGGCCATCAACACACAGCTCAACACCATCTCGAGGGACCATGACCTCTTTGTCGTCACCGACGATGAGCAGGTCTCGCTCCAGGAGCAGGGCGTCCTGGTCGCCAGCGCCCTGGAGTCCCCGAGGGTCGCCGAGCTTGTCCGGATAGTCAAGGCCCTCTCGACGCCCTCCTCATCCGATCCGCTCCTGCCCACTTGGAGGGTAGAGCAGCTTCTTAGCCAGTCTGAGCTCGCCTTGAGTGACGGGGTGGTAAGACGGGTTCCCGAGGGTGCTGAGGAGCACGGGAACCCGTTCGAGACGGAGATCGAGTGGCTGCTCGTTGCCAAGGCGGCGATGCAGATCTACGCCGCCATGCTTCAGACTCTAATCGGCCAGAACATCTCTCTTGACAAGCACCTGTGGTACTGGGATGATGTATCGCGCTCATACGCGCATGGCTTCATACTCTGGGTGCAAAAGTCGCCACTGCGGCTCTGGGACTTCACCAGGGACGTCTACCACGAAAGCACCCACCGCATACAGAGGCTTTACTCGTCGGAATTCAATGCTACTGCTAGCGACGACGGGTTTGGCGAGGAAGGCGCGGCGGCCAACGGACTGTCCCTCTTCAACACCATGTCCTTGTCGCAGAGGTGGAAGCAGTTCTACCGGATCGTGCGGACGACCGTCCAGGACAGGTCCTTAGTAAACATCCAAGACCGGATCCTATCTCCCATTGCGCTATGTCAGGCTGAGGCGAGAGAAAAGGGCTATCACGTCCGCCGCCTAAAGGAAAACATTGCCTGTGGGATCGGTGCACTTGTCCACGAAGGCCTAGATTTTGAGAGCGGCGAGTGGAAGGATGTTCTCGAGCGGAGTATCTCCCTGATGGAAACCGTCCTGGTGGAGGCGCCCATCCTCGACGGGAGCGTATCCGATTTTGAGGAGCGGATATTCCGCGCCGTGGACAATGACCCGGAGCTCGCCAACCACGTCGACGAAGACCCCGTCATGCCGCCGCGCCGCCTCGCGAGCCGGCTCCTCAGCATCCTCCGGCACCGACTCCCCCGCCAGGTCTCCAACACCCAGGCCGCGACCCGCGAGTACGGCCGCCCGTCTGCGTGGGTCCGGTACTGGCTCCCCGCCACCGTCGGCCTGCTCTCCTCGAGCATGATCCTCCGCGTCGTCACGAGCCGCAAGGCGGACATCATCCAGTGGGCGACGGACCTCGCGCTCACGGCACGGGACTTTTGGAGCAACTGGGTCATTGAGCCCGTAAGGAAGGTGGTCCGCACGATCCGCCACGACGAGAACCGCGAGATTGCGCTCATGAGCAGGGATAGCCTGCGGGCTGACCTCGAGAGCCTGGAGCGCATGGTCGTCGACTTTGCCGTCGACAAGCCGCACTTCGCCACCGCTGACGGGACCGCTGCGGCGCTCTCTGATGCGCAGGTCTCGGAGATTCGCTCCCGCGTGGTGCAGGGCGACGTGACGCCCGTGCTGCGCGCGTACGAAAAGGACCTCAAGAGCCCGCTCCTCGGCGCGGTGCGGGGCGACCTCGTGCGCTCGCTGCTGATCCAGGTGCAGAAGAGCAAGGTGGACATGGAGGTCGCCATCGGCGGCATCGACGCGCTCCTCCGAAGCCAGGAGCTCGTCTTCGGCTTCGTGGGCCTCACGCCCGGCATCCTCGTCTCCGCCGGCGTGTACCAGTACCTCCGCAACGCGCTCTCGGGTAGGCTGAGCCTCCGCCGGCGCGACAGGGCGGGGCGTACCATCCGCGCGGTGCGCACCATCAGCCGGATGCTCGCCAAGGCGGACGTCTCGCCCGACAAGACGATGACGTACGAGCAGATCGGGAACCTGCTGTGCCAGGTGCACATTCTGCGGGAGACGGTTCCCGGGACGATGCCCAGGGAGACGAGGAAGGACTTCTTGGTTGACCTTGATGAGCTGGTTAATCTGAGGATGGTGCAGTTCCAGAAGAAGACTATGGATGATGTTGCGTTTGCGTATGCGAAGTGGTTGTTGTGATGGGGGAGAGGGGGGAAGAAAGGAGGAAGGGGGGAAAAGGGGTCGTCATGTATGATACGGCGGGATGTCATGTCTTGTTCCGTTTTGGCACGCATGTATGAGGGATGCATCGGCGGAGCTGGTCAATCATGTTTCATGAGAATTTTGGGAAAACGGTGAAAGAGGGGGGACTGTCGGCATGATAAATCGGAGCACAGCAAGGCACATAGAAGCGAATACACCAGATACAAGCACATCCAAGTCTTTTTTCCCCTTTTCTTCACTCTACCTTCGTCCTTACCGCCCATTACTTCCCGTTATGACCGAAAGTTGTGCGACGGCTTCCACGAAGAATACCTCGTCAGCATCTCCTTCGTAACACTCGGCCCCCGCGACTCAATCGCCCTCTTCAGATGCCCCATCCCAATCGTCGCCCCCTCCGTCTCGCCACCCCTCTCCATGAACACAACGTGCCCCGCCTCGTTCACCACGCCACGGATGTCCGCGCCGGTATACCCCTCTGTCAGCGCCGCCAGCTCGCCGAGGTCGATGTCGTCCGCAACGGGCACCTTGGCCGTGTAGATCCGGAAGATGTCCTCCCGCTCCTCGGCGGAGGGCGGGCCGACGAAGAGGTACCGGTCTAGCCTACCTGACCGGAGCAGCGCGGGCTCGATGCTCTCGGGGGAGTTGGTAGCCGCGAGGACAACCACGTCCTCCAGCTTCTCAAACCCATCCAGCTCCGTCAGCAGCGCACCCAGCACACCGACCCCCACACCGCCCGCCGTACCACCCCCCTTGCCGCCGCCGCCGCTCCGCCGCGGCGTGATGCCCATGGTATCCAGCTCGTCAAAGAAGATGATGGCGGGCGCCGAGGCGGCCGCGCGCTGGAAGAGGCGCCGGATGGCGCGCTCCGTCTCGCCGACGTACTGGGAGAGGAGCTCGGGCCCCTTGACGGAGAAGAAGTTGAAGGCGGATTCGGTGGCGAGGGCCTGGGCTGTAAAGGTCTTTGCGCAGCCGGGGGGGCCGTAGAGGAGGATGCCCTTGGGGGGCTCGAGGCAGAGGGGGGAGTTGCCCTAAATTCGTGTCAGTAATATTCCCTCCATGTCGAAAGGATTAAGGGGAAAGGGGGGAATGGGACTTACGAGGACTTCACGGATCATGCGCTGCAGCTCCGCCTTGACCTTCTGCTGACCTCCAATATCCCTCCAGTGCACCGTCGGCGGCCGCAGGTTAATATCATTCAGCGAACTAGGCGTCGTCCTCGCCAGCGCCCCCTCCATCTCCTCCCTCCTAACACAAAACTCCACCTCCCCGCCGTCCGCCTCCCCCCCCGCCTTCTCCTTCGCCTCCCTCTTATGCCGCCTAACAGCAGCGTCCAGCGCATTCGCGACGAGCTTCTCCAGGTCCTCGGGGTTGAACGCGTACGTCCGCTTCGCGACCTCCTGGATGAGCTCGTCCTTCGCATCCGCGGGCAGCGGGACCTTGAAGGACTCGAGGATCTCGACCTTGGAGGCCACGTCTGGTATCGGCAGTGCGATTCCCCGAGCGAGGCGCCTTAGCCTCCTCATCTCGTGGGGCAGCGCGAAGTAGTCCTTGCAGGCCGCAACGACAACTACCCCGCCGGCCCCGTTCCTCGCGCCCTCTTCCGCGATCTCGTCGAGCGTGGAGCACAGGAAAGCAATCAGCTCGCGGCCCCTCTGGCCCTCCAGCGCATCATCCAGGTCGTCGAGGAGCAGAATACTCGGCGCGCGGACCAAGGCCTGCGCAAATATCTCCCTTATGGCCCCCGGCCCCGTGCTCCTATCTGCGCGGTGAACCTCCATGATGCCAGCGGCCGCGGTGGCGATGCGGTCCAGCACAAACGACTTCCCCGTCCCGCGCCCACCATGGACCGCAATGGCGGCAGTCCGCCACCTCGAGTCCATCGGGATGGCAGGGGGGAACTGCACGTCTGCCAGGAACTCGTTCAGGTCCTTCATCTGCTTGGCGAGGCCCGGGATGGAGGGGACGACGAGGGCGCGGTCCGGGAGGGTGGAGGGGGAGGGGCGGATCGCGCCCTTGTCGGCTAGGACAACTCTTGTGGTGGGCTGGATGCGGGCTAGGTTGTCCGTCTTGGAGTTTACCGAGGCGATTTTGAATTGGCGGGATGATGTTATGAGTTTGATGTCGAAGACGGCGCCCGGGTAGACGTGGGCCGTCCGTTTAGCTGGAGCCGTTAGCATGTATCCACGGCACCGTAGCCACCGAGCACACCCACGGGGACCGTGAACATGGTGGTAGTGACAGCAGGGGAAACTCACTCAGATACTCCCCCGCCCCAAGCTCCCAAAACGTCTTCTCCCGCCCCTGAAGCGCAACATCCCCCGAAACATCCACAACCGCAACCTCGTCAGCAGCTTCCCCGGGCTCCCCATCCACCTCAATCCTCACAAGGTCCCCCGTATGGAACCCCACCGCCTCCATAAACGCCCTCGTCATCTTGACCACATCCCCCTTCATGTCCTGCGCGGAAGGCAGCACCGTCGCCGCCCTCCGCAGCGGCCTCCCCACGGCGTCCTCGGGGCACCCCTCGCCGTGCTGCAGCCGCTCAACGCGGACGCTGACCGGGGCCCCAGATGCGGGGCCGCCCGAGGCGCGCTCGAGGGCTTCGAAGCCCGCGCGGCTTATCCATAGTACGGGGGGCTTGCGGAGATCGGGGCGGTCTTCGGGCTTGGGGGGCTTGGAGGGGGGGTTGAAGGGGCGGATGCGGCACTCGAGGGACATATTGCCGCCTGTTTGCCTCCCTCGGCTGGAGTTTATAAGATCCGGCGTGGTTTTATAAGATGCTGTGTTCTAAGGCGCTTAAAATGAGTGGTGAGGAAGTTTGAGCGACAAGGGTGTGGGGGTGTGAGTGAGAGAGTGATGCTGGCTGTGCTTCTTGGTGGGGGTGTTTTTCCGATGTGGGTTGGCCAAAAATTTACGAGCGCTTGGAGGGGCACTAAGACGGTCGTAGTATGTGATGTGTATCCATATCCATCCACGCCTCCAACTACACGGCCGCGGCTCCAACACACGTACAGGGTAGCCACAGGATATTTCCGCTCTCCCAAAGATTCCACGCTGTAGACATAGCCCCACGGCGAAAGTCCCGTCACACCTTATACCTGGCGCCACCCTTCCACACTCGACCTCACCCGCTCGAACAGGGACCGTTCCTCCCCCCCCTCCTCCAACCACAGACACCATCAAAGTCACCGACGATTCGTAAAACCGCCTGGAACAAAGGTATACACCCTTAGACAGATCATGAAAACCGGTTTTGAATATTCTCACCGCTCTTACAGCACCCGCCCGGCATCCCCATCCCCGTCAACAAGGTGAACACACTCCCTCACCCAGAGTCTCCAGTGTTCACTCTAGTCCTCCTAGCCCCCGGAGACAAAGGGGCAAAGACCCTGACGGGGACAGGGGCCACAACGGGCCAACAAGCAAACCCGAACCGCTCCGGCGCCTAAACTCCCCCATCCAAACCACCCATTCCCGTGCGTTATCCTGCCACAAAACAGGAAACGATGAAAAAGACGAAAACCCTTGAACCGTATGCTGCATTCCATCCCCTCCCGCACCCCCTGATCCATGCTCCCTAATCCTACCCGTACCCCTCACATCCCTCCGCAGACCCCCTACGACTCCTCATTCGACCTCAGCCCCGCCGTTGGCGATATGCTAATCGCAATCTTCCCCGCCCCACCATTCCCCCCCGTGAAGCTCCCCTTCCTCTTCAACAGGCTCTGCGTCGCCGCCGCGTTGGCCGCCACCCCCTTGCTATTCCGCCGCTTGTTCTGCATCATCTTGCCTAGCTCGTCGTCATCATCCTCTTCCTCGCGCCGGCGCTTCTCAGACAGCCGGCGGGGCGGCGGCACGGCGCCCGGCTCCGGGCCCGCTTCCGAGTCCGACTCGGTCGTAGGGACGGCTTCCGAAGAGCCGTCGACCTGGGAGCTGGACATCTTTGCCTCGTCCGATTCCGCGTCCGGGAGGTCGCTTGCGGCGAGCGCATCCTCGGCCGCATCCTCGGGCTTTGCAGCGTCCCCAGCCTTGTCCGGCGTCTCCTCATCCGCAGCCTCAGCGGCCCCCTGCTCGCCCTCCATCTCGTCCTCATCCTCCCCGTCCGAGAGATAATCCACAAGCTGCCTCGTGGCAGGCGACGCCCCATTCGCGGCGGGCGCCTTTTCCACAGAGTGATCCTCATCATCGTCCGAGACGTTCCAGTACTCCTCCTCCGCCGGGTCGACGTGCAGCTGCTCCATCATCCTCGAGTGCCCCGTCGGCCTCCTCGCCACCTCCTCCTCCGAGTCGAGCAGGAACTCCGACGACGCCGTAAAGCCCTGAGTCTGGTCGTAGCGGACTATCATCATCCGGAACGTCTCGAAGCCGCTAAGCGCCACGAGCTGCTCGCGGTAGTTCTGCACCAGGTGCTTCATGATGTCCTTCACATCTTCCTTCTTAATGAATTCGAAGAACTCGAGGCACGCTGAGCCGAGGAGGTTGTCGCGGGGCATAGTCGCGATGAGGATGTCGAGGATGGGGGAGAAGACGTCCTTGTCGATGAGGTGTCGGATATAGAATACGTCTTGTAGGCCAATGAGCTGGCGGAAGAACCGGATAGCGACTAGGATGTGCATTAGTACTGGTACAGAAAGGGGGGAACCAGAGAGGACGCACCAAGCCGGAGATACTTCTCCTCGCTCTGGAGGAGCTGCGCAATCCGCTGGGAGATGTTCTTCTGAAGGACAAAGCTCTTGCTGCGATGGTAGTGCTGGCGGATGAAGAAGCACAGGATCTCGACGAGGTATGAGAACATGGAGGCTTGCTGGGTGGAAAATGACAGCTTCGTCTTGCCCTCCAGGTCGAGCAGAGGCTTGAAGAGTCTCAGCGCCGACGTTTCGTAGAACCGCGCGAGGAAGAGCTCCTGCTGGGGGTTGTGCTCGACGACTCGCCGCCCGGCCGCGACGAACTCGCCCGGCGCCCGGCCAATGTTCTCCTGGATCTGCGTTATCTGGAGCCCGTCCAGGAGGACCTTTAGGGCGTCTGAAATTTGGGTCTTTACACCCAGGTCGACCTCCACGAGTAACAGTTCGATCAGCGAGTCCGTGAGAGGGGGCTGCCCCTCGTTGAGTTGTCGGTAGATCGTCGCTCGCATCATCTGCGGGTCATACTCGATCATGGACACCAGAATGTCCGTCGCCCCCACCCGAACGCCAACGTCGGGGTGGCGAAGGCCAAAGTTGATAACTTGTAGCAGCCCATGAGCGATGAAGTTGTTGTATAGCGCCTGGCGTGCCGGGGGCTGGATGTTCTTGGCAACAGCGCAGCACTCCTGTATGAAGAGCACCGCATCCTTCTTGCGCTTGGCCTCTTGGCTCGGAGCCTTGAAGATGCCGAAGAGTTCGTTCAGGAACGCCGAGTTGTCTCTGACGTGCTGCATTATTTCCACCTGATTGAAGAAGATCAACGACCCGAGGACCGTGTATGTGGGGTCGTCGATGATGCGCGCGAGCACCACGTCTTTGAGGTACTGGAGCCGATACGTCTGGCGGATCTTTTGGCGAACCTGCTCGTCTTCAAACGGCACCACCTCCCTGAAGCGACCCTCACCGTTGAGCCACTGGCGGTGGTTCGCTTTGTGGGTCGGGAAGTCCGGATCGTACTCGAGTGCGCCGACCACGCCGTTGATGCAGTCGTCCGATACCATGTGCTCGATCAGGGCGGGGTCGTTGAGGAGGATGACCATCTTCACGATGTTGCATAACCGGTGAAGGTCTACCAGGCTCTCAAAGTCTTCGGACGTGTCGACGAGTGGCACTAGCTTGCGCATATAGTCCTCCTTAAGAAGATATTTGGCGAGCGCGTCCCGGCCGGTCCCATTGCAGGTCACGAGCCGGATGTCCGCTTCGATCTCGGTGAGATTCCCTAGCTCGGGCGCAGGGAGGGAGATCCTCGAAACAAAGTCCATTGTGAGGTCGTGGTCGTCTGAGAGACTATCGTCTGTTGCGAAAGGTTAGACTTCGAACGCAGCCGTTGCAATGGTCAAGTACGAACCGGCTCCCATGCCATTCTGGCCGGACCTCTGAATGCCGCTGATAAATTTCCTATTCAGAAGATCAGGGTTAGTCCTGCTCGCATCCCGCGACAAAAGCTCGCGCTGTCGGAGAGGCGAGAACGGAGGGGGGTGTCAACGCACCATATCATAGCACAACCCTCGGCCTCTTGGAAGCTGAGGGCCATATCCAAGCCGGAAGTGGGCTCCATCCAGACGATCAAAGTATCTGCCCGAACTGTTAGCGGGAGTGGGTAGCTAACGACAGGGTCAATGGCGTACCGCGCTGCTTCTGGAACTTATCCTCTTTGTCGATACTGGTGTCCAATAGGATGCGCTCGGGCTCGTCTTCCGACTCAACGACCACTCGGGGGTCGCGACACTCGCCATCATCGGACTACTCATTGTCAGCTCAGCTCGCGGGGTACGGGTAAAAACAGCGCGTGACGCGCCGTGGCCGGGAAAGCGATGAGAGTATCGTGCGCTTGCCACCGTAGCGGCGCCACCCATCCTGCTTTGCATATCCGCCTTCCCCAGTAGGCTCCGACAAAACATACCGGCGTAAACGCGGCCGTGCAGAAGCCGGTCCCTCTGTCGAACCAGTCATTGTTGCGCAGCTCGTAGACCTTGACGCGCCGCTTATCCTTCGTCTGATGAGGCACGTGCTGTGCCATCATCAATGTTTCCTCGCCCTCTTCCGAGGCGAGATCGGCCGCGTGCTAGAGCGACAGACCGACGCCTGTCGAATCGGCGGGAAGGGGCAACGGGCGTCGCCGGGGGTCCCCTCAATCACCGCGCTCGGCGGAAAACGGCGGTCCTTGCCGAAAGGTGCGTCCGGGTATGACAGCGCGTGCCGGCACCGGCTGGAGGCGGTAGTGACGAAGAAAGGGGGTGACGTATGATGGGAGGTCGCGTTGCCGCTCGGGCGGAGATTTTCGTCGGTGACCGGGGGCCTCCGCAGAGCGGCGCTTCCTGTCGCAGCGGGTCGCGGTGGGCGCACGACAGAAGGATGAGACTTTAGCGCGGCTCGGGCGTCAACAAAATACCATGCGTCCGGGGCGCGACGGGCGGATTTCCTGGTCGGGTCGGGGTTGGGCGTGGGTCGGATCGTGTAGGTTGCATGAGGCTGTCACAAAAGTCGCCCGGCGATGCGGTGGTGGCGACGGCTATGGGCCCTGGCAAGTGGCAGCGGGCGTGCCTCGAAGGTTCGGCCTAGCGCGACTCCGCAGCCGGCACGTGACCATGTGCGTAATGAGAAGTGGGCCGTGCGAGGAAACAAGGTCCCCGCAGAGCCGGAGCGGGAAGGTGTTGGGACGTCTGCTTTCCCGTTGACAAGTTTGTCCATTGTTTGTGGAAACATTACGCACGTCTGAGACGGATCCTCGCGATACCCAGGGGCGGATAGACTTTCAAGAACAAAGGCCGCAGTGAGTCCAATTCTCGAGGCGCGAGTTCTCTCCTCTTGTTCCACGCAGCCTGAGCCGAGACGCTGCCCCCACTCTGGCGTGTCCGACTCGGCAGCTAAGAGTGGGGGCCTGGGACAGATCGTTCCTATCGCGGAATGTAGCATGAACCACTATCCTCGGCTTAGACTACCCTGGGAACGATCCTTAAATTCGGGGTTACAGCGCACGGTATGAGCAGAGAAGCTTAATGGGGGGCCGGGGGCCCGAGACCCGAAAATGACGTCGACAGCTTCGATGGCGGGGAACGGGTGCTGGCGTTTTTAGTGCCCGAGCTCGCGTTTCCCGGCGGTTTGGCTTGCGCGAGAGCTAACCACCACAGGCTTCGTCAACGGTGGAGGGACGCCATACTAACGTGGATCAAGTCGGACGGCAGCTGTCGTCCCAAGCGGACGCCCCTCAGCCGGTGAATCCCAACTCGGGAGGTCGCGCAGATAGCTACCTCTGGATATATGCCTTTGCAGTTAACCATAAAATACATATTTTGGTACCTCTTGAAATTTTGAGGAAACGCGTCTTCCTTTTTTCCTTTCCAACACCACCACCACCCACCACATCATCACGATCAAGTTTTCCAATCATAAGAATGTCTAGTTTATTGAGATCTCGGCAGTCCTTTCAGATTAGTGTACGATATTTGGTCTAGGGATTGCAATTACCCATTTTATCTCCTGGATCCGACACCGAAGAACGCCAGAAACAACCGTGTCGAATCCACCACCAACGCAGCTAGTAATCTCGGACGACAAAATTCTGAAAACTACGGATTCCGAGTGCGCACGATTCCTAGGGGAAATGGTTAGTGTTCAAAAAACGATGAACAAGGATGTAAAGCAGCTCTACTAGATGCTACAATCCTCTATTGGAACCTAGGCGACTCTAGATGGAAAGATGGATTCCAATAACGAGGCGACACTGTCGGGAGGGGGATCAAGCATGAAGTAGGAGAGTATTCTATGAAGTCTGAGAAGGTATTTCTTTCTAATAAACCTTTCATCCCCGAAATCGAAGAGAAAGTGTTTAACGAAACTTAGAAGCGATGCTCGCCACGCGAACCGAAAGCCGGCCGGCCAATAGCGTTTTCAAATTAGCTGTACTATGTGAATTCAACCTACTATTAGCGTTTTAAAATAGCAGATTCGGGTTTTTGATGGACTCGCGCAACGACCTTGACCCGTCTATATAATTGAGTGCTGCCCTCATAGGAATGCTTCTCCCGCATTCTGTTTGTTGAATCCCAACCATCAAGTCGTTCAGCCATCACAGTTACTGAAGTCCCAATCCTTCACCACACTCAACCTGCGCGTTCGAGACATCTATACAAGTATAACTATCACGCAGCCGACACAGAGCGCGGCAAAGCCCTAAAATGATGAAGCGGTTTCTCCAACGTCTATGCGGCGCCTTGACACGCACGAGCACGGACACAAACGCGCCCCAGCAAGGCGCCGATACGAAGCACCGGCAGCCTCAGCAAGATTCACGCCTCCTCGAGCTCCCTGTCGAACTAGTCTTCGCCATCACCGACCTCCTCCCCCCCGAAGACACAGCAGCGCTATCCCTGTCCTGCAAGTGCCTCCTCTACACCCTCTCCCCGCCGTTCCCCTCGCTCCGATATTCCCAGCGCGAGTGTCTCCTCGTACGCCTAGAGCGGGACCTGGGTGCCTCGCACTTCTACTGCCTCTACTGCTCGGCGCTCCACGGCTTTCTCTCCCTCCCCGGATGCGACGACTCGCGGGGCTATAGGCTCAACTCGTGCCTCGATATCCAATTCCACCCGCCTCTCACGCCATTTTGGCTCAGATATCACCACGGCCGGCTTGTTATGAACCGGCACTTCTACGGTGCCCCCTCGGGGCTACCCCTCGAGAGCCTTAACATGGTAGCGGTAGGTTTTGGTATGAACGATAGCCTGGCCCGACGAAAGTGGGTTACCGAGACCACGGGGGCCATTATCCAAGACGAGCTAGTTTTATACGTGAAGTATACACTAGAGAGCACCGATCTCGACACCTTATGGGCCCAGGTCGCGACTAGGTACTACTGGATCTGCTCGCATCTACGGACACACGGGGGCGACATTTTCAAGTCATGCCTGATAGAGACGGGAGATGTAGAGACGAACCACGATGCCGGCTCCCAGCCGCCGCAACGTGTCGTCATCCAACATGGGTCCGGCTCGTGCGACATGTGTACGACGGACTTTGCCTTCGAGGTGACGACGAGAGAGACGCAGGGAGTGGCAAGGCACGCAATCGCGGTGTATAGCTACCATCTTATGGGGAGCTTCCGGAGCCGCCAGGACCCGAGGTGGCGCACCATGGCCGATATAATAATGGGCCCCTGGAGCGAGGCAAACTCTTCTTGGGTTTTCTTCCGGAATATGATAGAATTACCCCCTGGGTCCGTGAGGAGGCTGTGGCTTGACCACGCAGGTGTAAGCTGAACCACTACGAAAACCGCACAGCCGAAGCCCCAGCCCAGAGCTCCCACGAATCCCGTAGTCGACACCGAGGCCCCCCTGACGGCCTCAAAGCCAAAGGGATACTGCCACCCCAAAGAATCCCGCTCCACCGAGACCGTCACCGAGATCGACGCCGAACCGCCGTCACGGCCTGCGCACCCGACAAACTGGCTCATGCGGCGGCTCTCGCAGTCGAGCCGCGCCTCTTCCGACGATGTTCCAAGAGTGGAGACTGTACCGGCGAGGGAGTCAAAGAACCGGGATGGAAAGAAGAGGCTGAGCAAGGCGAAGACGGTGAGGAAGAGTCGGTGGTCGGTTGGTTCGGGTACGAGGTGAAAGGGCCGAAGGGGGCAATGGATCTGTGTTTAAAGCTTTTTTTTTTCCCTTTTCGAGTTGCCGGTATCACTGGAACTAGCGTTCAGTTTGTGTTTGGGAATCGGATTTGGAATCATATGCGGGCGAGGAAGCTGGTATCTCTTGTTGCTTTTCCTGGAACCATGAAGCAACCGATGTCTTTCTGGGTATTATTCGAAAAGTAGGAGTAGACATTTCTGGGCACCGGAGTTTAAACGCGACACGTTATGACGTCCTACCTGCTCTCAAAAGGCGCAAATGATATTCCACTCCAGTTCTTCATAGCTCTCCCCGAGTCCAGAAGGAGCGCGCGAATCCGGATGATAAAGGATGAAGCTAGACCCTGAAGCTCCGTTTCTCCAAGTCCCTGCAGGGGTCCAGGCGCTACGCTGACCCACCTGAAGTGGGTGTCCCCAAACACAACCCCGCAATGACGCAGTGGGGCAGCGGCCGCCCGTGCCTGGCGAGAGCCAATTCGGAAGCCACATGCCAACCCCAAAACGTGTCGTCAATGGTCAATCGCCAAGTGCTCCTTCCCCAGCTCCATACCCACCAAACGATAGCGAAACACCAGATCTTTTTTTCTTCTTCTCTCCGATTTTGCCTTCATCTCCTTTCTCACCTTTGGAGTATGCGGACGCTACCGTTCTAGTGAACTCAATTGTGGGCTGGCGGCTTCCCGATCGAAGCGTTCGGTTCCTGCGCATTCTAGTGTGAGGGTCGTCATCGAGCTTGATCAACTGTACGAAGTACGCGTTTGCGATATCGCCGGCACACACCGGACACCCTCGCATAGTCTTCGCCCTTCCTAAAGGTAGGGCGGCCGCAAGGATGTTGGATCTGATTTACGCGTTCCTGGACCTCCCGTGGTTCGTCCACGCGGCCATTCTACTAGCCCTTCCGCCGCTGCTCCTACTCGTGGTACGTGCGATCCCATGCCTCTGACTTCACTGCCCTGGACCAATTGGTGCCAGCGAGCCTTTCCCTACCGCCGGATCACGAGGGTCACCCGGCGAACAACGCTAACCATGACACCAGGCCTACTACGCCCTCCACCACATCGCCCCGAAGCCCCGCGCCCCGCTCCCCTCCGAAAAGACCTATAAGACCACCGCCCCCGACGGCACGACACCCACCCGCCAGCTCCCCTGCTGGTACGACTCGTGGCTCGCCGAGCGTCGCCTCTCGGAGCGCCGCCAGCCCGAGCTCGGCAAGTTCCACATCCCCGACGCCGGCACCATCGAGCCCCCCGCCGTGCTCGTCAGCGTCGTGGTCCCGGCCTACAACGAGGAGGAGCGGATAACCCTCGCGCTTGACGAGGCGGTCGATTACCTCGACGCGACGTTCGGGCGGCCCGGGCAGGGGAAGGGGGGGAAGGGGGCCGCAGGGTTCCCTGGCGCGCATAAGAGGGCGCTGAGGGGCTGCGCGCCGCCTGAGGTCTCGGGGTACGAGATTATTGTCGTGAGCGACGGGAGCAGGGATAGGACTGTCGAGGTTGTGCTGGAGTTGTCGAGGAAGAGGGGCCTGCATGATGTGCTGAGGGTCGTGAAGCTCGAGAAGAACCGGGGCAAGGGCGGCGCCGTGACGCATGGGTTCAGGCACGCGAGGGGCGAGTATGTCCTTTTTGCCGACGCGGACGGGGCGTCAAAGTTTGGTGATCTGGGGAAGCTCATGGAGGGGTGCGAGGAGGTCGCGGACGGGTCGCACCGAGGCGTCGCGGTCGGCAGCCGCTCCCACCTCGTCGGCAGCGACGCCGTGGTCCAGGTAAGTCCCCCGGGCCCAGAGCCACTCCCATCCATCCCCGTCTTCATACCGACGGGCCCGTACTAACAACCCACAGCGCTCCGCCCTCCGCAACTTCCTCATGCGCGGCTTCCACTTTGTCCTCATGATCCTCACCCCGCCCGCCACCTCGCGCATAAAGGACACGCAGTGCGGCTTCAAGCTCTTCTCGCGCGCCACCCTCCCGCACGTCGTCCCCTACATGCACGCCGAGGGCTGGATCTTCGACGTCGAGATGCTGATGCTCGCCGAGTCGGCGCCCGCTACCGCCGTGCTGGGGTCCGACGGCGGCGTCATCGGCTCCGCGGCGGGCATCAGGGTCGCCGAGGTGCCGATCGCGTGGCACGAGGTTGATGGGTCCAAGATGAGTCTCGCGAGGGACAGTGTGGGCATGGCGTTGGGGCTGGCGGTTTTGAGGGCTAGCTGGATGATGGGGGTTTATCGGAGGAGGATGACGTAGAGCGGGCTCTGAGAAGTACCAGATCCGGAAGAGTCAAGGAGAGAATTGACAATGTTCGAAACCTGGAGTGTGAGTCTCAAGTGGTGAAGCTTAGTGATGTGGTCGTGAAGCCCGAATTAGTATTAAGTTGCTACGCTTCCCATGCTGCTTCCCTCGCTCTAACAAACATTCCAAACATCCTTTGCTTCCAGTATTATCCCCCCACCCTCCCAATCATTCAAAAATAATACATAGAAAGGGGGTTAAAAAAAAGAGAAGAAGAAAAAGAAACGGCCATCTAGCTGCTCCGTACTCCCAAGCCTCCTCGCACCTCACTTCAGCTCCTCCCAGACAACAGGCAGGAACACGACGCACGCCCTCCAGAGGATCAACACGGCGTCCACGATCGCGACGGGCACCATGAAGATACCCAGCGCCCAGTTCGAGGTGACGAGCTGGACCGCGTTCATCCAGATGCCCAGGAACGCGACGGCGAAGAAGTGCCGCGTCAGCACCCAGGGGTTATGCAGCACGCCGCCCAGCAGGCCCGCGGGCTCCTCCGTGATGCCGCGCGAGAAATACCCGAAGCAGCCCCTCCGTAACGCGCGCAGCTGGCGGCTGTCGGCGGCGAAGAGCGAGTAGAGCGCCTGCGCGAGGACGTTGATGATGGAGGTGTAGCGCTTCCGGCGCCAGTGGAACGCGTTCATGGCGTCCTGCACGGCCGGGACGTCGCTCAGCGAGGGGACTTTTTCAGGGGCGAGCAGCTCCGAGAGGGTCACCACGTCGTTGAGCGCGACCGTCATGCCGCCGCCCGTGAGCGGGTGCCGCATGTTCATCGCGTCGCCGAGGACGACCATGCCGTTGGCCGTCTGCCGCGTGGGGGGCAGCCACGAGTTGGGCATGCTCTTGGGCAGCTTGCCGTCCTCCAGCGCGCGGAGGACGCACGGGCGCAGCTGCTCCGGCAGCGCGGGGACCACCACGTTGCGGATGTATCCCCTCGCGCCGCCGGCGCCGGGCGCCGCGGAGGGGAGGTTCTCGGGGACGTCGATGAGCGCGCGCGTCTCGTGCGTGCCGATCTGGTACAGCAGCACGGGGAACGTGTCGCCGATGACGACGTGGCCGTAGCCCTTGTGCGGCAGCGGGCAGTCGATGAGCTTGAGGGCGTAGAACTTGCTGCGCACCGTCGGCTTCACGCGCAGGTGGTCGCCCCTGAACTTGGACGAGTACCCGTCCGCCACGACGGTCAGCTGGCCGAAGAAGTAGTCGCGCTCCTTGGCGCCCGTCTCGGGGTTCTTGGTCAGCGCCTGGACGCCCAGCACCTGGTCCGAGTGGTCCCCGCGGATCGGCGTCGTCGCCTCCGTCTCCACGACGGTGATGTTGCGCTCCGCCTGGCACGCCCTCCGCAGCTGCATTATGAAGCGCCCGTGGTGGAAGCCCCTCCCCTGGGGCCTCTTGCCACCCTCGGCGCTCTCGCCCCTGTACGTGCAGATGACGCCGCCCCGGTCGTCGACGTAGGGGTACGGGATCAGGACCTGGGTGCCCTGATTTATGACGTTGTAGCCCACGCAGGGTATCGCGTCGATGTCCTCGAGCGCGTGCTCGAGGCCCAGCTGGCGCAGCGCCGCGACGCCGCCCGGCTGCATCAGCTCGCCGACGATGCGGTCCGGTTCGTGCATCCACCGCTCGAGGAGGAGGACGCTGCGGCCCTGGCGCGCGAGGGCGAAGGCCATGGCGCAGCCGAATACGCCCGCGCCGACTATCACTACCTCCGCCTCGTGGTATTTCTCGCGGCGGTGGGCCTCCGCCGTTGCAGAGAAGGTCGTCGTGCCTGCCATGGCGGCGGGGATTTCGGGGTCGAGGGGGGTGAGAGCGTCAGGTCGGCGAGGGTGAGACGTCGGGGGGAGTATCTGAGGGAAGAAAGGGCGCGGTGGGTGACGGGCCGCGGGGGAAGAGAGCACGTCGGGTCGGGGTGGTGGCCTCTTGCGATATGGTGTCGGAGCGTCTGAGCGAGGGCCGGAGGAGGGAAAGGGGCGTAGGTGGGTGCTGGCTGCGAGAGAGTACGTCGAATCGAGGAAGCCCCTTGCGATGCGATAAGAGATTCGAGCAAGGCAAAAAGGTGAGGACGAGCACAGAAACACAAGCAAGCAAAACGGACGGGCGACCTCGTCCGTATAAAGCACTCCACCTGGGGAAAAAAAAAGTCTAAAATCGTGACAAGATCCTCGCAGGTCTTCCACTCGTCGGAATGGTCTCCCGGGAAAATTCGCGAACACGGTAGGATCCAAAAACCGTTGACGGAACACGAGACAGGGTACCGATCGCTCAATGCGACGCAGGTACCATCCCGCGCTAACGTGCCGCGAAGAGGTACCTGCAGCGGGCCCCGGGCGGAAGTATCCGGGCCGACGCTGGAGCTGCGCCGCCCCTCCCCCTGAGATTGCACCAGACCATCCCGCCTGGGAATCGTGCCACCCCTCGACCCAGCGGGTTCCTGACCGCCGTTGGGGCGCCGGGGGGGGGATTTTTCCCTGCGGGCCCTGCCACTTTCACATGCTTTCCTGCGAGTTCTGGTTGCGCCCCACTTGACGGCGCGAACCACGTCGCACCAATTGGCCATGCTCTCGTGCCCTCTCTCGCACTAGCTTCTGAAGAGGCATTGGCGATTGAATTTCACGGCAGAGGCACTCGACATTAATTCGATCCGTTTGATTCCCTTAAAATACATACAAAAGTAGCTTCCTAGTAAAACACGATATGAGATTTCCCCCCAAAGCAGACACTGTAGGCAGTGTAGAAGCGGAACCCCGGGAAACATGCCATGCGCCTCCACCCTCAAGGTGTACGAACGTCGCATTATATCACCGCAACGGCGGACCCTCCCCCACGGGCCCCAACCTGACAGCCTCGCGCATCGACACGCCGCCGACCTCTACGCCGCCGACCCCCACGTGCCGCTTCTGGCCCTTGCCCTCCCCGTGCCGGAACGGCGTCAGGTCCGAAAACGCCTGGTACCGCAGCTTCGCCCTCACAGTCCTGTGCCTCAGCGCCCTCGCCTTCAGCACGCCCTGGTACGCAATCTCCACGTACCCCAGCGCGTTCTCGTGCCGCTGCTTCTCCGCCGGCGTCCCCGCCGCCCCGACCGCCCTCAGTATCCACACCCTCGCGCTCTTGAGCACGTCCTTGCAGATGGGCTGGCTCTGGTACGACCTCCAGGGGAGCGCCTCCAGCAGCCTCTGCAGGAGGCCGTAGTCCGTCCTGCGCGCCGCCACCGTGACGAGGTTGGCAAAGTTGTAGACCATGTACAGCGCGTCGCCGTTCCAGTACTCCCGCGCCAGCTGCAGACACAGCTCCTGCGCCTCGCTCAGCTCCGACACCCCGAGGCAGACGCGGATCGCCCTGTTGTAGACCATCTCGGACGGCTGCCCGTAAAAGGGCCGCACCGTATCAAGGAGCTTCCGCATGGCCTTGTATGCGTCGCCCCTCGTGTTCGGCGCGTGGCTAGCCTTTTGTTGGGCGCCAATCGCGTTGAACCTTGAAATCAGCAGCGTCTGGATGACCGGCTCCACGTCGACCCCGGAGTTGTGCGCGTTCTCGATAAGCTTGAGAGCGTCCGCGCTGTGGATGTTCTCCAGGCTCACCGCCGCGTCTACCGCTAGCCGAAGGCACGGAACCGACGCCTCCACGCCCGTCGCGAGCCCCTCGTTGTACTGATCGAGAGCGGCTTGCCATGTGCCTTCCGTCATCTTCTCGTCCATTCCCTCGAAGAGCTCCAACTGGCTTTTGTTGAGGTTCCCTACTTCCTTGGTGAGTGGACGGCGTAATTCCTCCTTGAGCTTCGGGACGCACCTGTCCCCCGCCTGATCCCACCATTCATTCTCGCCGTCGGCGACCTCCCACGCCTTCATCAGCGAGCGGCCGGCGTGGCAGGAGCGTATCGAGACGCCCGCCTTGTCCGAGAGCTCCAGCCACCTGTCGAGGGCCGCCGCGTTGCCCTGCTCCCGGTACTGCTTGGCGATCTCGACGACCACGTGCTTGGCCGTCATGTGCCCGCCGAACTGCACGTGGGACGTTGCGAGGAAGCTCTGGATGTAGTGGTCGGCGGTGTCGCGTGCGAACAGCGTCGCTAGGATGTCCATCAAGTTTGCCAGGCTCTCGGGCTTCGGAGCTTCGGAATTGGCGTAAAGCTGGCGTAGGGACCAGAAGGTGAACACTGCAACCTTGAATCGCCGACCGGGACGAGAGAAAGTGTCGCTACCGGCCCGGTCGGATAGGATGCAGCGTAGGACGAACTCGCCGTCGAGTTTGCCGACTTGGAAGTGACGATGGTCTATAGCCGGATGGCCGCAGAGCCGATCGATAATGGTTTGTGCCGGCCATGTTTGGTCCGTTACTTGTAGCTTCTCAAGACTGTGCATTGCTGACTCGAGGAACTCCGGCGGGAGGGTGTGTTGCGTTGCATAGGATCTGTAGTCCTCCTCAAACGCCGACACCAAGTAATTCCCGGTCATTCGACGGCGGCCCTTGAATGGAGCCTCCTGCAATGTATCTCTGTCCTCGCCCGTCAAAGACTGGGGACCCGAGGCCGGAAGCCCCTGCATCGCGATAGAACCCGACCGAGGCGAGGGGTGTCTCTCGAGGGTCGGGAACGTTGGCCTCCGGACTTCCCTCCGAGGCACGGGGTTATACACCTTCTCCTTCTTCGCAGGTGACCCATGGAACAGGGAAAACTGCCGGTCCAACACGATATCATCCTCCCGCTGCGGCGCTTCAATCGCCTTATCCTCAACCGCTTTCTCCGCCTGCGCCTTCTCCGCCTGCGCGCTCGCGCCCGCCGGTGGTTCGGTGCTGTAGCATCGCTGCGCCCTTATCAACCTGCCGTTGTCCGCGAGCGTCCGCGCGAGATCGAGCCGTCGTCGGCGCTCCTCCGAGACGAGAATTAACGAGCACGAGGTGCCCAAGGCCAGGCCGCGGAGGGCGTGGGCGGCTGTACTGGGGCTGAGTACAACTTTCGACATTATGGGCACCCCATAGTGTTCGCACTTGGACGAGTCGGTCGGGACAATCGCGGTCGTAAAATGGGAGGGGGCGAGCTCGAGTCGCGAGATGCGCCGTCGGGTATTGTGTCGGTACAACAGGCGCTTTCGTTATCAAATTGAGTTTGGCGTTACTAGGGAGTTCACGAAAATGTGGTGAGTGGGCTGATGTTGGGATTTGAGTGGGGCACGGGCCGCGGTCATTATGTAAGCCCACGAGACTGCTGTGGAAGGTCTTGAGCGCGTCATGGTCTGAAGGTGCCGAGTCGCTTCTTAGAAAGACCGGAGGACTCGGTAAACTCGATCAGACACTTTACTTGTGAACCAACATCGAAACGATCTGCTATCTACATATCCCGCAGCTCCTCATCCTCGCCGCTATGCTTAACCATGCTATAAAAGTCCCCCTTGGCGCGGTACAAGTCCCGGGGGCTCCCAATCCTACGCCCACACCGTTAGCACACCTTCTCTAAGAGCTCAGCAAAGAGGCGAAACTTACTCAAGCACCCTCCCCCGACCCATAACAACCACGGTGTCATAGTCAACAATAGTCCTCAGCCGATGCGCAATCGTAACCAGCGTCCGCTCCCCGGGGGACCCCTCTACCTCCCTCCCCAAAACCTTCTGGATCGCCCTGTCCGTCTCGTAGTCCATGTTCGCCGTTGCCTCGTCGAGTAGCATGACCTTGCTCCCCCGGACCAGGGCGCGGCATAGCGAGAGGACCTGCCTCTGGCCGTGCGAGAAGTTCTCGCCCTTGGCCACGACGGGCGTGGAGAGCGCGAGCCCCTCGTCCCCAACCGCCGCCGCACCCTCCTCCTCAGCCGGAACAGCGCGAGCCCTGCCCGGGCCGTCGTCATCACCTTCAGCTTCCTTGCGATGCTGAAAAGAAGCGACATCTTTCGTGGCATTGATCACGTTTCTGAGCGCTGAGCGCGGGATGCGGCCCGTCGAGTCGAGGTTCGACTCGACCGTGCCGCTGAACAGGACCGGCTCTTGCGGGATGATAGTCAGGGCTTGGCGAAGTCTTCTTCTCGGTATCTTTGTGATATCGAGACCATCGTACAAGATCGTTCCCGAGATGATGTGTGTGAATCTCAGGAGGGAGAGGATCAACTATTGGAGCATGGGTGTTAGAGGCCGTTGATGAGCGACGCTGATCTCAATGGGTGAAAGAAAACCGATATCCACTTACAGTACTTTTCCCAGACCCTGTCCTTCCCACGACCGCAATACGTTCGCCGGGTCTGATGGTGAGGTTGATGTTGGAGAGGATGTCCGGGCCATCCGGATCATAGCGGACAGTAACGCCCCGAAATTCTATTAGCCCCTTACTAGGCCAATCCCGAGGTATTTTGAGCCCGATATTCCCATCACCACCACTAACATCTTCCGCTTCGGGAAATGGCTCATCGAACTTCTCTTCATGATCCAAACTCAAATACTCCTCAACGCGGTCAAACTAAAATTCTGGTCAGCCAAAGAAAGAAAGAAAAGGCGCCTAAAACCCGCCGACAGGGACAACTTACGCTTTGCAGTTCAATCTCGAGGTCATTGACCGACCGGACAACTGCAAGGATGTTCGAACTTATGCTCGTAGCATTGAACAGCGAGAAGCCCACAAGACCCGACGCAACCGTGTTTGACTTAGCCAGGGCGATGATACCGGCGCCCAGGGATACGAGCGACGTTATAAAGTCGACCCGCATGCCAACCCAGCGGTTGGCGTTGTACAGGGCTTCCGCCGTAGCGGACCAGAGAATAAGGCGGTCCGCGAGCAAGTCGCCAAACTCCCCCGGCACGCTCCTCCGCGATCGGATCACTGCGAGCCCAGCTAGGGTATCCGCGAACTGCGAGAACACAGGAGACTGTGTCGAAGACTCGAGGCGCCGGAGGATAACGCCCGTCCGCGTGTACATCTCGCCGACGATAAAGCCGACGACGCAAGTAACAGCCGAGGGGATGATGAATACCGGTAGGATCGAGCTGATAGCTCCGAGTCGGAAGACGAGGCCGATGACGGTCTGGACGACGGTGTACAGCATGGCCGCCAGCTGGTTGTCCAGACAGGATATGTCGCGCGAGAATCTGTTGACCACCCTTCCAACAGGGGTGGTAGCGTACCACGACAACGACACGTTCATCACCGCCTCGATGAGCTTTTGGTGCAGCGTCCTTGCCGCGAACCAACCCCCTAGTCTAAACATGACAAGAGAGACGTTGCGCAGCACGACCTCGCTCAGGACTATTCCCGCATAGACGCCGAGGTACAGTCCGATGTTGACGACCTCCTTCTCGTCGTAGGCCTGCGTCCAAAGAGCCAGCCATAAGGTGCCGCCCGTCACGCATATGGATGCGACAAGAGCCATACCCACTGCGAGTAGAGAAAAGGTCCGGCTTCCGAAGTACTTGAGATACTTGCCCACTGACGATATTGTTAGAATCATGTGACAGCAAAAGGGACATGGAAGAGGAATATCGGGCAGCGAGTGGGATCATCCTTACCCATCATGCGTCCTGCCTTGCGAGTCTTCATCTCAGCGTCGACAACGTCAATGGAGCGAGTCTTTGCCCCATCTAGTGTCACAACTGCGCCGTTACCCCCATTTGCGCGAGAACCACGCAAGCCTTCGCCGGAGGCCAGGGCAGCATCTACGGAAACAGGCGTTCGCGTAACGCCCAGATGCTGCTCTATCCCCTTGACCATCCCATCCTCGAGCTCGATTTCCATGTCAGCTTGGGCTGCAATCCACGGAACCTGCGAAACAAGGAGGACCGTACGCCCTCGCAGCAGATCACTGCAAAAGCAATGCTCCCATACCCTCGCAGCTGTCTTGGCATCAAGGGCGGAGAAGATGTCGTCTAACAGAACCATGGGAGTTTTGGAGTAGAGAGTCCTCGCGAGGGCCACCCTAACCCGTTGCCCACCAGACAGAGAAGTGCCGTTCTCCCCGATAACCGTCTCGTCACCCTCAGGCAACTGGTCCAAGTCCGGCTCTAGACAGCAGGACTCAATGATCCTTTTATATCGAGCCGGCTCGTAAACTTCCGGAAACAGGATGTTGTCTCTAACTGTTCCGCTTTGCAGCCATGCTGTTTGCGAAGCGTAGGCGATCTCCGGCGGCCGCGTGACGTCGCCCCGTTCCTTAATCGTCTCCCCCAGGAGCGAGAGAAGGAGAGTAGTCTTCCCGGAGCCGCTTTGACCGGTAACCACGTTCAAGCCGTTCTCGACGAAGTCAATAGTTATGTCCCTGAGTTTGAACGTCGCTGCATAACTTCGTCCAAACGTGCCGTTAGATATACGCGGAGGCCCCGGGGGATAGCTTTGCAGAGGTCGGCTACGCTCGATGTGCTCATCCAAGCGTTTGAAAGCAACGATGGCTGCCGTCGTGTTTCTAGAAAGATTGGCCATGGTGCTAAACTTCACCCTGATGGTCTTCACTAGGTAGACCGTCGTGAAGGCGACCGAGGACGTCATGGGCTTCTGCTGCACAAAGACGCGGAGGCCAAACATGGCAAGCAACGCAAAGTACGGAAAGGTCTGGCTAATCACGCTGACCATAGAGAAGAGGATAGTAGTCCTCCAGAGATGCCGTTGTTCAAGCTCTCGCGTTGTCTGTACTCTTCCAACAGCAAACGCTTCCCAAGCAAAGTACTTGATAGCTCGAATGAGAGATAGATACTCGGTAATGAGAGACATGCGCAAGTCTTGTGCTTTCCTGACCTTGGCTTGTGCGGTTACCATCAGTTGAGCTGTGTATATGCTGGCCACGGAAGACACGATGAGAATGGCGGTTCCGACGAGGGAAGGCCATCCGATGATTTGGTATAGACCAACAAGCGCAACTGTGACTGTGATGGGACACCCGATTCCAATCAACATGACGTCTCGTCCTTTGAATATGGCGTCGATATCGGCAGCCATCAAGTTGGCCAACCGTCCAGCTGCGGTTGTGGTCTGTTTCCTACCGGCTTTGTCACTAAGGTTGGAGTCTTCGTGCTCTAGCTCCATCGAGCCCAATGCCATGTGGTACAGCTCCTGCGTCAAGGCCGATTTGACGCGAACGATGAGGCGGGTGGAAGTGAAGACATATTGCTGGAACGCCACGGCGTGAGTGATTGGCCCCACGAGCATCACACCCAGCCATACCCAGGGACGGATTACTGCGTCCTGGGGATTGTCGATGTAGGCAAGAAGCTGGTACATGCCAAGCGGCGCGACCAGCTCGATGACATGTGAGGTAGATATCCAGACCGCCATCGTGGCGAGCTCGAAATACATCAGCCGCATGGTTGTCCAGAAGGTACTCGTCCCCCACTCTCGTGCTCTCCGTACCCTAGATAGGAGGAGATGGGGATTGTCGTACCATGGAAGCTTTGGGAGGTCTTCCTTGGTCAACTTGTTCCGCGCTCCTCTCGATATTGTCGGGGTAAACCATTGATAAGAGCAGTAATAGCTGAACCAACTGCAGGTCTCCTCCGGCGCGGGATCCTGATCAAGAAGAAAGTCATGAACATCCGGTGGAAGGGTATACTTTGGTAGAGAAGGAGGCACCCATTCTCTGGGCGTAGCGAATGCAATGAACGTAGAGAGGCCGAGTGCCCACGACCCTGCAGCATGCAGATCCCAGCTGCTGCACTGAGCTGATATCTCGGCACATGGTAGCCAATCTCCCAACAGCACAAGTAAAAAAGTGAGAGTTGTGACGGCATTGATCTGATGGAGCAGAATGTGCCGCCACCGTGCCCAGCTTATCGCCCGGACGAGGCCGAGAATGAACGCATAACCAGCTGCAGCAGGGATGCTCCAGTGGATCGTGCGATGGAGAGAACACACGGCAAGACAAGCAACTGCAGCGGCGCGTGTAACTTGAGAGCATAGCTCATACGCCAGCAGGGCAGAGGGGTTGTTGAATCCTCTCGACTGGCGACGGGGCAATGGACTCCGGCTGGAATATGCGGCAGAGCATACTATCCAGACAAAAGAGAGTGCCACAACAGCAACCTGAGGGATGCCGGAGCGGGCCAGGCTACTGAGTCGAAGAATCCATGGCGGCGAGTGGCCATTGGTAAGCCCCGTGTCTTCTACTGGCAATGTGAACCCAGATACAAAAAGAGGGTCGGCCGTGTTGTAGATCTCCATGGTTTCGTGGAGGTGGTAGCGAGAGCGATAGGCTTCGGCCGGTTGAACGGCCACTGCAGCCGGGAAGTATGGATAGCCCGATATGAGGTATGGGCAGGGTAGATGGATTCAATATCTCGGATGAGAACGACTAGAACCTAGAAAAGCGAGGGAAGGATGGTATTATACACCGCCTGGTGAGAGAAACGATGGACAAGGATACTCGCTCCGATGTTTGGGAGGACTCCAAAGGTCGTCCATTGGCAGCTGCGTACACGACTCCATCCCGTGGGTCAAGGGTGATTGTGCATGCCTCTATTCCCTGCCAACTGCACGAGCGTACACCGCTCAGCTCCGGTCAGGCCGGGATGCTGGGAGAGATTTGCTGTAGCCAGCCAGGTCGGGCTGGGCTATACGTGGATCCTGGGTAGATGGTCGCCGACGGTTCGAAAAGGGAAGTTGGAGGGAAGCTATGGCTTCAAGATGGAATTGAGGGGTTGGAGATGATGGAAACGGGTATATTACGTGAACCGCATATTGTTGTAATGGGCACCACCGGTGTGCCTGTGCCGTTGGTCCTTGGCTCCTTCCCCGATTCCGCCCTCATCAGTTATTTGCCACCGGGTTGCTCCAGCCGGGTCCCGCCTTCCCTCCCGACGCTGGGAGTTAGGCATCTGCCGACAGGAGACTAGCTCAGCCCGGCAGGTGTGATGGGATTACATGCGGCATACCGCTTCCTCAGCACCCGACTCTCGTTGCTGTTAATTATTGGACGGCATTACTGCGTGCTCCTGCGTCCAACAAACACTGTTGGACCGGTCGTTCGACGCCGAAAACCGCTTTTATGTAGACAGTTGACAGCAACTGCCACAGAGGAAACCGTCGCGACGGGCCTGGGGAGCCACAACTCTCCCATCGCAACAAGATAGAGCGGGCATCGAGCAACGGGGTGAAGTGGTCAGTAGTCCTCATTAACGGCCACCTGTGAATTCGCCCCTCGTGAATTTCTTCCACATACCCTTCTATTTCTCAGATAGTCAACCCTTTTCGAGGCCCCTAGCGCAACCATGGATGCCCACGATGATGAGGGCGATATCAAGCTCCAGAAGGAGTCGGCGGATCTCATTGCCGACCTCGATCGCGCCCTGCCCAAATTTCTTCGGAAGCCAGATGGCCACGGAGGCTATCGACTACGCACCCGGATCAGAGTAGTAGAGAAGCACAGGATCGACTCCGCGGTACGTACACTCGCGAGACCCAAGAGCCCGGCTACGGCCCCCACTAACATTCTACGCCTCCTCCTGTCAAAAGATCCTGGGGCCCTTTCAAGAACTGCCGCAATTACTTGACCCCCATCTCTCCAGGTTCATCCCCTTGCTCTCCCAGGCGTACCTTGAGTCTGTCGGCAGCCGAGCCCACCGCGGCAGTCTCACGACAACGAGGTCCAAGCTCATTGAGCCACTGCCCCGAGCGGTGGCGAGACTCTTGTATACCCTGTGCAAGATCCGTGGGGAGAAAGTCGTGGTCCGATTCCTTGGGGCCGAGACCAAGTACTTGGAGCCCCTCCTATCCGCTCTGGAGGACTCGGAGCAGGCCCCTAGCCCAGATGCAGATGAAGATGAGGACTCCACTGCGCTCCAGTGGACTTGGGAGGAGCGATATGTTACGCTCCTCTGGATCTCCCATCTTCTTTTCGCCCCCTTCGATCTTGCCTCCATCTCGTCCATAGACCTTAGCGAGGTCTCGGCTCCGGCCGTTCCGGGCCTTAAATGGCCCGCAAATCTCCCGGGCATTACCCTGAGGATCCTCCCCCTGGCCTTGAAGTACCTCGCATCGCCCGGGAAGGAGAGAGACGCTGCCAAGGCCGTTCTCGTACGGATGTCCATGCGGAAGGACATGCAAGAACTGGGCGTGCTAGATGCTTTGATTCATTGGGCTCTCTGGACACTGAGACCGACCAATAAGCCGCTGACTGAGTCACCGTACCATTTCATCGGGATCCTCTCCTATCTCGCGGGCGTCTTGAGATCCTCCATGGACACTTCCGACATGGACAAATACCTTGTCCCCGTTTTCAATGCTACAAATGCCATCTCGAATGGCGGCACGCCTGCCTTCGATGCCATCAGGGGCTCTGCTCTGGCAAGGAAGATGATGATCAAGGTCATGCGGTCGGCGACGGCTCTGATTCTGCGACAGGAGCCTCAGACGGTCGAGGGCACCGAATTGATCGAGTCGTGCATCGGTTCACTCCTGGAGAAGCTACCGGATAACGACACTCCCGTTAGGCTCTCTGCGAGCAAGGCTCTGAGCGTCATCACGCTGCGCCTCGACCCCGACATGGCGTCCCAAGTTGTCGAGGCGGTCTTGGATTCTCTGAATCAAAAAGTGCTATGGGTCAAGGACGCCGCAAACCCGGATGCTAAATTGACGCGCGATATATCGTCGGTTGATCCGTTGGAATGGCACGGCTTGATGCTCACGCTATCTCACCTTCTCTACCGCCGGTCACCACCTCCTGAGCAGTTATCTGATATTGTTCATGCTCTACTCCTCGGCCTGTCGTTCGAACAAAGAAGCACGTCCGGTGGATCGATCGGCAGCAATGTGCGCGACGCGGCGTGCTTCGGTATCTGGTCTCTCGCTAGGCGATACACGACTCAGGAACTACTTGGGATACCGCTTGAATCCGTCTTTGCTGCAAAATCCCACCCGCCCGACTCATCTATCCTCCAGGTACTTGCAACTGAATTGGTCGTGACAGCTTCACGGGACCCATCCGGGAATATCCGTCGAGGCTCGTCGGCAGCTCTCCAAGAGCTGGTCGGAAGGCACCCGGATACGGTCGAGAAGGGAATATGGCTTGTTCAGACGGTCGATTACCACGCTGTCGCTCTGCGGTCTAGGGCCATCAACGAGGTCGCGAAAAAGGCCACTGATCTGTCCAGTCGGTATGGCGAGGCCCTCTTAGACGCCCTCCTAGGGTGGCGGGGCGTGGGAGATGCGGATGCGGCGGCCCGGAGGGCCACTGGGGAATCGTTCGGTGCCATCACGCTAGAGCTTGCGTCCCTCGATCCGCCGGCTGCGCTCGAAAAGTTCAATCACTCGGTTGAAATGATCGTGAGGCAAGTTAAGAGTCTTCAGGCCCGCCAGGCAGAGGAGCGGCACGGCCTGTTACTCTCCCTCGCTTCCGTCTTGGATAGAACTCCCGATGTCGTGGGGCTTCTGGCGGGATCCACTGGGGTGAGCCCGGACCTGCTGAATTCCAGCCTCCGTAACATTATTGCGAACGTCGTCGAGATACTCGAGGAACTGAAGGGTGCGAAATATCGCCGGCAGGAACTTATTGCGGAGGCCGGAAGCCGGCTTGTTGTTTCGTTGACCCCCATCATCCAGACATCCACCCTCGCCCGGGACGGTTGGGACAGTGATTCCACGGCCAAGCTGCGGACAGGTTGCTCGGCCGTTGCTACGGACAATACCAAGGAACTCGTGGATCTTGTATCCAGCTTTGACTCTGCAGATGTGGCGGGACGGGAAGCAGCCGGCTTGGTGCCAGTCCTTGGCGAAATCGTTCCGACATGGCTAGAGGCCGTCGAGGAAGATGCTCTGAATGCTGCGTCTGAATCGGCATTGGTATTCCTGATGCTCTCTAAGCCGGATGATCGCGCGGCTACCATCCAAGAGTGGGCGGACCTGGTGCGGGTGCGGACACCGCGACTACGCAACCCGAGCGGCTACTTCCACGCACTATCCATGGCCTACCCCGTGAGCCAAGGGGTCACAACATTGGAGGGTCAGAAGCGCGAAGTGGGATGCGAGGCTCTGCTGCAGAGGTGGGCCTCGGAGAATGATATCGAAACGAAGTCGTTCCTCCTCCGTAGTCTCAGGCAGAGTGATATCCTCCGAAAACAGCCACTCCTGTTCTTGGACGTCCTGGAACAGAGCCTTAACGATTACACGACCACGTCTCGCGGAGACGTCGGGTCTCATCTCAGACTTGGGGCTTTAAAAGCCATCAACACGTTGTGGCAGAACCTCGCGACTGCGCCGCCTTCGGATCACAGCTGGCTTGAGAAGACGGTGGAGAGGCTGTTCCTCAGTGTGCTGCGTCTGGCGGGAGAGAAGCTCGACAGGGTCCGGAATCAAGCATATAGGACGCTATCTCTGACCCTGCTCAGCGAGTGAGTCCCTCTTGTAACATCCCACCTAATAGCGTGTTGCTGACTAGAGCCTGCCGGACAGCTACGTGGCAACCTTCAAGGCCTTCACCCCGTCCTCCCGGAAATACCTCGACTTCCTCCTCCGCATCCTAGAGACAGACTGCCTCCTCCCCATCGTCTCCGCCACAGCAAAGGCAGACCCATCCGCCTGGATGGCCGAGCTCCTCGCCGGCTACGCCACCTCCGCCGATACGGGCAACGAGAACCTCGTCATCACCAGCCGCGCCGCGCTCCGCGACTTCTGCGACGGGTCGCAGGCCCGTCTGGACCTCGTGTGCGGGGCCCTGACGCGGAATCTCAGGGAGCGGCAGGGGCAGGACCGCGTGCTTGTGCCGACGCTGGAGATCGCGTCGTATTTGCTCAACGCGGGGCTTCTTCAGCGGTCGGGGGATGTGGACGCTCGCTCGCTGTGCCTACTCACCCAGAAATCGTGCTACAAGAGCAGCAACGTGCGGAAGGTGGAGGCGTGCGTGAAGGTCTACGGCGGGATCGCGAGGCTCGGGGGCCCGGGGGCCGGGGAGGTAACAGTTAAGAGGCTTGCGGAGGGGGTGCAGGAGGCAAAGAAGAGGCTCGGGGCGCTGATGTTCCATCCGTGGCCTAAAGTGAGGAGCTGGGTTGTGGATGAGCTTTGGTGCGTTGTCGAGTGTGAGGGAGAGGGCGGCGCGGCGGGGCTGAAGGGGGTGGATTGGGGGTCTGCGGAGAAGGGGGCTGTTAGGGGGGCGGTTAGGGGGTTGGGCATTGAGGTTCCGTAGGTGTGGTTGTTTGTATATTGTAGAAGCTCGCCACTTAGACGCGATTGGGTATATCTAGTCATAGGATGCCTTCGATTCAAGGCGGAAGGAAGCGCAAGGTATATGACCAGACTTGTCCGTGAAGTTGGGTATCGGGCACATATCAATAACGATACAGTGGATTCCAGGGCGATGTGAACGTCGTAACAAGCTGCGTATCTGCGGCCTTTTGGCTCCGTTTCCTCGCGCTTGGGACGCGCCGGGTATTTAGGGCCTGGAGTACAGCAATTAAGCAGTAGTTTCGAGGCCCAATGTGGGCCTGGTGCGTACGAGACGAGATATTATAGAGAGCGAGTGTTCCATCTGCACCCGGGGTACTGTGCTGCAAACTGGTGTCTCAGTGCCAGGTTAGTCTCCCATTCCCCTGCTATTCTAGCTCAGTTCTAGGCGTTATATTACACCAGAATCAACCACGGGAGAAGCGTCACCGGACGCACTAACCACTAATCCCGCGTGGCAGATAAATGCGCCTAGCCGCATCTTTTATATACCTGGGGCCCAATCCTTTCAAGTCTCGTCGGGCGGGGGTTTTATTCCAAAAAAAAAAGACAACATACCATTCCGTGCAAAGATAGGAAGGTAGACTACGGGGGACAGGCGCTCGAAACCCGTGGATCAATCGGACGGGCCGGGTCTTCTCCCGCGTGTGGGGGGAAGGGGCGAATCGCCGCGGCTTGACGGCAGTGGAGATTGGGTCGCTTTGAGGGGCGGGGCCAGTCGGGAAGTGGCTCTTGGTGATCTCTTCGGATGCGGGGGGTGATGAACCAAGAGCATTCCTGATGTGTGTATCGGGCCACGTCTCTGGACATCAATGCCAAGTTTGAGATCATATCCGGGGAGCGAAGGGTGGCTTTCATGAGCTTCTGCGGGGGAGCAACAGCTCCATTTGAAGCCTCAGGCGAAGTAATGTATTAATACCAAGACAGCTCATTTTCTTCTACGGACGGGTCACCAGTGCTCCCCATCTGCCTTGTATCTTTGGGGACATCCCTCGTCTCATCAAACGCGCAGAGGCAAAAGCCGAGACCATCTGCATGAAGAAGGGTCCCTCCAAACAATCCAAGCGGCAGCGTATTACCCTAAGACATCATAGCACCCCAAGTACCCACAAGAAAGAGCGGGTTCGCTGCACATCTGCCGCATCCCATGTCCCGATCGTCGCAAACAATCGCCAATGAGAAGCCGAGGAGAAGCTCTCATCAACCCCCGAGATATCGGCCCAAAAGCTGTGTGACGAGAGAGGTTCTCGTTGTACCCGTTCGTAATCGTAACGCGAACCGGCGTTCCGATTAGCCTTTGCAATATGTGCAGAGTGCAGACCGAGGTTTCTCGTACGTCAACGAGAGCTCGTCCGCCCCGAAACAGGATCTGCCGTTTTAACGGGGACGGCCCCCAAATACGCTACCCGCCTCGTCTCAGTCTCGGTGGTCCGCCGTTGTCATGGACGAGAGCTCTGCCCGTGCGACATCAAGATGGGTCGTTGCAGGCCTCGACCCGTAAGTGACGTCGACGGTGGAGGCGTGTTTCCGATGCTAGCTGTTTTTTGTTCCAAGCGCACCACATTATCAGCTGGGGGCCTGGAGGGGCCCGAGGACACCCGGAGACACCTGTTCCTCATGACTCGGGCCCGCCGCGAGTCTCAAGCCGCTCGACGCCTCTTTCTCTCCCGAAACGGCAGCATACCGATGGTGAATTGCAGTTCTCGAGGGGGAGCCGGGCGGGGCGGTCTCGTGCGGGGCCGGGATTGCCGGGCGAGGTCACTCGGTATCCCACCTCACGTCAGCGAGTCGAATGACGCCGTAAGTGGAGAGGGGCTCCAGGGGGGGAGGAGGATGCACCCGCAGCAAATCAGGAGCCCCGGATCGCCTTGGTGTCGGGAGGGCGCTCAATCGTGGGAGTGGGTCTCATTCATGGTGTTGAGGTCTGGGTGTCTTGTGGCCAACCCGATTCGAGGCTTGCAGGGGGCCCCCCTGGAGCCAGGGCTTGTCTGCACAGCCCACCCACCGCTCAGCGCCGAGGAGGAAGGCGCCGGGTGCGGGAGGGCGAGATGCCGCACAGTATCACTCGCCATTTTACACGGTACTTTGCTCCAGCGCCAAGCGTGTCAGCCCCGTTAGGCGACGAGTCCACACGGGGAAGCACTGTGAGGTACCGCTAGCTTCAAGGGCTCGTACGTTCCCTCGTGGTTGCATGATGCGGTCGTGGTTGCTTCTGGCGTCCCACAAGCCTCCGGTATCGTCCTCCCAGCCAGGACGACGAGACAAGGTGGTCATGACCCATTCGTCCCAGCCGTCACCGAAGTCCGCAAGGAGCGATGCCACTGAGCCCTACACTTCCCTTCTCGTGCTTGAGCATCTCCCCTCTGTAGTAACAGCGTGCTGCGGTTTCGTACCCTTGCCGCACTACTGACACCTTGCTGCCGCTCAACCAATGTCGGCCCCGGCTGGGTGGTACGAGCTGGACCCGGACCAGGGAGTGATTGAATGTGGCATCGTGCATCTGCAACCATTACGTGGACGGACGGGCAATGGGACCCTCACCAAATTACCTCTTCGGCACTGCCTCGCCCGCGTCGGGACAGGTTAGCTGACACAAGGATCGTGGAATCATTGAGCGGAAGCAAGACTGCAAGAGTGACAGAATGGCCAGCCTTAGCGGGACATGGCCGGCCGAGCTAACTCCAGGCTGCGTGCAATAGCACAGCATACAAGCCGGCGTCGATGCCCGCTTCCTCGGTCGAGGGCTGCACTAACGTCGACCCCGAGATACATCTAGATACGGGCCTAAAATCGCGCCATGCGTGGCTATCTAAGTACTATCGTGTATCTAAACCTAAAACTCTCTGGTCTTCTGGCCGATTCGCCCACCAAGAGCCTGCACTGGGCCCACTCCTGCCCTGGGGCCTACCGATACAAGGCACCGCCCTATCGAGATTGCGTACGGCTGCTAAACCGGCCTTTCTCTGAACTCTGAGCGAGAAATCCAATGTCCCCTTCTCTTCTTTCCCTCAACCACAACCCCCCCAGGCAATTTCCTGTTCTACAGATACCATTGAGGACTGGACGAAGAGAATCAGCTTCTCAGCGTCCCCCCGCCCGTTCCCTTTCTTCATATTCGTCTGTCCTTTTTTTTTTCTTCCCTTCTGCTTTCACCTTATCCTTCAGTTCGAAAGTCTTCCCTTTTTCTATTACGGCGAAACTGTTTTATGTTCTTGTCCTTTGTTTCCGTCCTTGGTCTAGCCTGACCATTCCCCACCCATAAACCCCAACTTCGTCGACTTCGAGCCCATCGACGTCCCACCCGCTCCCATCCTCGTGACGTTACCTCCTCTGGACACACCGGCCACGACGACACGAACATCTCCCAACCATCTCGAATACTGGGGACTCGTCGCCGCCGGAAGAGTCCCTCTCGTTCACCGGTCACTATGAATAAGTTGACAACCATGCGCCAGTGGTCTGAGCGGATGAGTCCCAACTTCGCCGCCCTAGGAGGTCGCCCGAACCTGCCCATGAACCCGCTTAGCCAGCACAACAAGGCGCCCTCGATCCAGCAGGGCCCGCCGATGCCCTCGCCCCAGGGAGACGCGACGATCCACTACTCCTTCAACGTGCCCTTCGCCTCCGACCTCGCCGGCCCCAACACCGAAGATGTCCTGCACGCGACTACCGACGCCGTCCTCCGATGGACCCATTCCGAAGACGCCCCCGATGACGTACCCATCCACGAGCTGCCCGTCCACACTCAGAACCTGGAGAGCCTACGGAGGCTGTGTAGAGACCTGTCCGCTGGCCCTCTCCCGGTAGAGGCACACGTCCTCTCGACGACCCCCAAGAGTGCCAAGGGCCAGGTCACGACCGTCTGTATTTCGGGCTCCCCGGAGCTCGTCCAAAAGAGCCGCGAGACCATACTCAATGATACCCCCATATCTCTGGTATGCATACGACGTAGAGGAGGTGGCTGGCTCGAGGCCCGTGTGATCCCCTCGTGCTGATAGATGGCTGACTTGTGTGTGTTTCGTAGCGGTGCGCTACCATCGATGTCGACGGCAAGCTTGTCTGCGACCTGGCAGCTGGTGTTTTGAAGGAGCCGGTGATACAGAACCTGGACACGATATCGGCCTACTGCGGGGTCGATATCTTCCTGCTCGGCCCGAAGCTCACTCCCATGGTCGACGGTATGATGGGCGACGCCGAGACCAGGGTTGATCAGAGGTGGAGAATTGCCATCTACGGTGACGTTATGGCGGCCGAGCATGCGAAGGCCCAGGTGCTGGTCCAAATCGACCGTCTTGTATGATGTGACCCCATCGCCACCCCCGGTAGGCGGTTATTAACCTGTGTATAGCTCGGCCGATACGTCGACGTCGCCCAGCTGGAGCTGTCGATTCACCAGGTCATTTGCGGCCGCCACCGGAAGAACATCAAGCTGATCGAGTCGGCCACCGGCACTGCCATATACTTCCCGCCGCCATTCTCGCAGATGTACCGCTACTGCCCGCCGAACTCGCGCCGCCGAGATCCCAACGAAATCTTCATCACTGGTGACACGCAGCAGTCTGTTGACATGGCCAAGCAGAGGCTTCATGACGCCGCAATGCGAGTTCGAGTCTTCGTCAAGGACGTGCAAATAACGCCTGCCAAGATTGACACCATTCTTCTGAACCGGCTGGATAAGATTCGCAAGGTAATGGAGACTAACGCGACGTACATCATGTTCCCGCCCCTTGCCAGCCAGCGGAACACGGTCAGGGTGCAGGGGCTGGATGTGCTGCATGTAGAGCGTGCGATCAGGGAACTCATGGCTCTCGTATGTTGTTCCAACGCCGTGCTAGGTCCCCCGCCTGCCATGGAACATGGCTTGCTAACCCCCGTTCTAGGCTGGTCAGTTCTACAGCGCCTCCTGGATCATCCAGCATCCGGACCCGCGCCAACCGCCTCCGAGTCACGCTGATATGCGTACCATGCTTGGTGATATCTGCGCAAACTCCGACGCCGAAATCTCGTCTGATAAGCAGACGTTCAATTTGACGGGGTCCGACGATGCAGTCAAGGCCGCACTTGAGGTCATGTCTGACATCAAGTTCATCGTCCAGTCGCAGTACCAGATCCGTGTCAAGATCGAGTTGGCCAGTGAGCACAAGGAGTTTGTCAGCGGCAAGAAGAACGGCAAGATCAACAAGATCATGGGTGCCAGTATGTCCTCCCCGGAGTCGAGGGCCTTATCGAGGCTTCTGTGCTGACCCCCTTTCAGGCAACGTGCAAATCATCTTTGACGGTTTCAACGAGTACAACTTCAACATCGACGTCATGGCTGTCAACTACGACTTCATGAAGCGCGGCCTCAGCATGGTCGAGCAGGAAATGCCCGCGTCGATCTCGTTCCACGTTCCCGACCAGTATCATAAGCGGATCATCGGTATTGGTGGTCAACACATCCAGCGGATCATGAAGAAGCACTCCGTCTTCGTCAAGTTCTCCAACGCCATGGACCGCGGTGGTATGGGTCGTGAGGACGACGATATCAAAGTTGACAATGTCATCTGCCGCACTCCCGCTCGCAACGCGCAGAACCTTGACGCTGTTAAGAACGAGATTCTGGAGATGGTGGACCGTGCTGTATGTGTCAGGCCCGCATCGTTCGAATACGTGCCGTGGAGATACTAACCTGGTGCTATAGGACTCCGAGCACACGTCGCAAACTGTTCATGTTGACAGGCTCTATCATCGTCAGCTTCTTGCGCGGCTTAACGATATTTCGGAGCTAGAGGCCAAGTACAACTGCAAGATCCACTTCCCTAGCACCGAGGAAGCTAGCGACGAGGTCAAGGTCGACGGTCCCCAGTGGCAGGTGCCTCACTGCGCTGACGAGCTGTTGGTATGTTCTAAACGAAGCGATTCCCGAGTGCGACACAAGCTAATCCTTCTACTAGGGCATGGTCCCCGACGATCACGAACTCGTCCTCGCTCGCTCGCCCGAGCTCCTCAAGTTCCTCGAGTCCCCCGAATTCGCGCAAGAACTGTTGCCCAAATTCAAGACTCAACACGAGGTCGACGTTGTCGTTCACCAGGACCCCGACGAGCGCGGCGATGATGGCTCCCCTACCGTCACCTTGTTGTGGAAATTCACTCGCAACAATGCCGGCGGCCTCAGGGATGCCCTCGACTTCCTCCAGTCTCAGTTCGCAACTGCAGGCATCGAGGTTAACATAGTCAAGGGGTCGATCCTACGACCCAAGTCGGACTCGTTCGAGGACTCGCTCCAGTACTTCAACTCTCGCCTACTCCAGCACGCTCCCGCTCCGATCGCGGCCGACTCGCCCGTCAAGCCGGCTTTCGGAGACGAGGTCGCCCGAGAGCGGAGCACCATTTTCGACCGGCTTCGAAAGCCGGGCAGCATGACGTCCATCTCGTCCTTCCTCGACCGCAGGAAGAACAGCTCGACGTCCAACGGCAACTTCTTCAAGGGCTCGAGCAACGTCTCCAAGTCCTCCCTCATCTCCATAGAGTCCGCCCGGAGCTTCAACGCTGATCGTAACCCGTGGAACGACAGCGGCGTGAACCTCCCGGACGAGGACCACAACATCTGGGGCCCTCCCCACCAGGTCGGCATCAATGGGAGCTCCAAGTTGTCTCCCCACATGGCGCACCCTGGCGACACAACTCCGCGACACGGCACCCGGGCCTCGGGTGACAGCGGACGTCCTTCCACTTCTCATTCTACGAATTCAGGATACCCCGGCCCCGTTGGGCCATTCCGTTAGATTCCTTTCTTAGAACTGCAAAATACCCCGGCTGGATATACCCTATACCCTGGCGTACAAATACCCCGGACATTTCCACGTGCATCGGTCGGCATCGTCCTTGATTTCTGTCAATGTTTGCTTTTTGCGTTGGAAGTATCGTTTGGATTTTGTCTTCGTTTCCCTTTTGCTCTGTTGTTTTTCGTTAGTTAAGGGCGGGCGTGCCTGGTACTACCCGTCATTCTTTATTTCGCAACGTCTTAGAGGACTGGAGTCCTTGATTCTGGCGACGGCCACGGCCACGTCTCACGCACCGAGACGAACTCGATCCCCGAGTTCCGTCTCCAAGTCCTCTCCGCTACCCGAGACGCGCGTTTGGGTCCAGAAGAAAGAACGGAAGACCTTATGAACAGTCTGAAATGTCAACAACATGCGAATGAGAAAGCGATGCGACAAATTGTTCCACCAAAAAAAGTCTGTTTTGCTTGACGTTGCGTTTTCTTGCTTTCCTGCGCGCAACGGCGGGAAAAACCTCGCGGTTGCTTTCGAGAGTTCCAGTGCGACGAAAGACTGGATCCAAAAAAGTTTGCTGTCTTTATTCTTTTGGCCTTCTTGCTTCCGTTTTCTTTCTTTCTTTACTCTTGATATGAAAACGATGAAAACGATTTGTGGTGGATCTGGAGTTTTTGGTGATGGGAGGGAGGGCTGTTGAGGGGCTTGGCTTGGTTGGTTCTGGGTGTTTTCGAATATATACCTGGTATGTTGGTTGGGCTGTGGGCGAGGGAGGGCCTAAGGATTGGCCCGGGGAGGGAAGGATGGGATTGGGTTGGGCGCTTGCGGGATGGGCTTCTGGGCAAGGGGGGCGTCGTTGGATGCTCAGGTCTGGCTCGTCTCTTTGCTAGAGTGGGTTTGTCGACGGCTAGGACTACGTGGTCCGGTCTGTTGGTTTGCTACGACGAGGGGATGGATCGGGAGGGGAATCCTGGACCATGGTCGTGGTGAGTGGTGTTGCTAGTCCGATCCAGCTGCCGTGTTTCCTGACCTGGGACTACTTCTGTTCCTGTCCTGTTTCTGATACTACGCCTTGATGTCTATGACTCCCGGCACGAGGCAACGGAGGCTCGTCTCTGGAGTCTAGTGTCGGGGGTTCATCATGTGTGGAGGCGACGGTATGGCGGACGGTCTGGTGTTTGTTGGATTGGTGACCGGGGGAGATTGGTTTTCCTGGGAGGGGTTTGAAAGACGGGAGTTGGTTGGAGGACGGCGGGATGAATAAAGTGATACCCAGTTTGAGGATGGACGTTCTAACGGTACTCATTCCCTATCTTACATGGTGCTATGATCAATGTCCCGTGAAGTGGGCCCTCTATGTATTCCCAACCCATAAGATCACCGTACTCTTACAAAATATCCTACACTCAATGCCTCACAGGCCCCACCTCCACAACCTCCCTCTTCCTCCTCTCCACCTCGGCCTCCCCCTTCCTCACCTCCCTCTCCCTCCTCCTCCTCTCAACCCCCATCGCCGTAAACCTCCCCTTGGCCCCATGCTTAACCCTAGTAATCATATCCATAGCCTGCCCCTTCGTCACGTCCCCCTCGCCCAAAGGCTCGCTCCCCTTGCCCCTCAACTTATTCAGAAACTCAAGCTGCCCCTTCGTCGGCGGCGCGCCCCGCCACCTCTGGTACCGGTTTATAAACGTGTGCGGGAAGTTGGCGGCCGCGTAGGCGTCCGCGCCGTGGACCGCGTCGGCCAGCGACGCGGCGGTTAGGAGCTCCCTCGGGGCGGCGAAGGGGGACTTTGCGATGCCGGGCGGCAGCGCGCGGACCTCGATGGCGCGGTGGAGGGGGGAGGTGGGGGTGGGGGGCTCGATGCGGAGGTAGGTGCCGCTTGGGGCGGTGAGGACGTGGCGCTGGGAGCCGACGTGGACCCAGGCGTGCGGGGAGAGGACGCGGATGTGCTTTTCCGCCGAGGTGTCGGAGACGAGGTCTAGGATCGAGGAGTATTGCGTGAAGGTGACCTTGGTGTTTGGGTCCAGGGGCTGCGGCTCCGCTTCGGGCTCGTCGTGGGCCTCGGACTGGCGCTCTTGTTCCTGCTCGCGCCGGTCTTGTAGGTCTTTGGGGGTGGCGCTCTGGACTACCTCGCCCGGGTCTAGCCCGAATAGCGTGGGCGTCGTTACAACGCCCGTCTCAAGGCTCGAGACCATGTCGATGACGTGACAGTTCTCCTTGCCGGGGAACAACCTCATGCCGCGTCCGATCATCTGCACGAGCAGATTCCGGCTCTTGGTCGGCCGCGCCAGAACCACGCAGTCAATGTTGGGAATATCCGTCCCCTCCGTGAAAACACCGCAGTTCACCAGCACAGGGAACTCCCTTTTCCGGAACGCGTCTAGCGTCTTCCCGCGCTCCACGTTGGGCGTGTCCCCCGTGATGAACCGCGCGTCGAAGCCATGCCGCCTAAACTGCCGCGCAAGCGACGCAACGTGCGCGAGGTCCACGCAGAACACGAGCGTCGACTTGCGGCCCCCCGCGTGCGCGAGCCAGCTCCGCACGGCAATCTCATTCACCTGCTCCGTGTTCACGGCGCGCGAGAGCTCCCCCGCGCGAAAGTCCCCGTTCGCCCCGCTCCGCACGGCGGAGATGTCCGCCTTGGACTCCACGGTCGTGAAGACGACGTCCGAGAGCCACTTCTCCGAGATCATGTCGACGTAGTCGCGGTGGTAGACGATCTCGTCGATGGCGGCGCCGAGGCGCAGCCCGTCGAAGCGGGAGAAGGTGGCGGAGACGCCGACGAGGGAGGGGGAGGTTGCGCGCTTGGCATCGAGGTCGAAGTGCTGCAGGACGCGGAGGTAGCCTGGTGCCACGATGTGGTGGGCCTCGTCGACGAGAACGAGCTTGAAGCGGGATGGGTCGTACTTGGCGAGGCGGTCCCGGGAGGTTATGCTCTGGACGCTGGCGACGGTGATGTCGGCGGTGCCCGAGGCGTGGACGGCGCCCATCTCGACTTCGACGCGCTTGTGGGGGTAGGCGGTGGTGCAGTGCTTGGCTGCTTGCTCTACAAGCTCTCGTCTGTGGGCGAGGACGAGGGTCTGGGTTGCGTCTGGGGAGGGCTCTGGGATTCTGGAGATGAGTTGGGTGAAGATGACCTAGCAGGGTGTTAGCCGCGGTCCACGGGCGAGGGCGGGTGAGGATGAGGACGAGGGTGGGTGAACGTGGGTGAGACGATACTGTTTTACCACTGCCGGTGGCAAGGGAGATGCCGAGGCGCTTGTGGCCCTGTTCGAGGGACGAGAGGACGGACTGGATGCATTCTTCCTGGTAATCGCGGAGCTTGATGCCGGACGCGAGAGCTCGCGGCGTCGTGAAAAGAGTTCTCCATGTTCTCCATGTCTTATAAAGGGGGCGTTGGTGGCGAGGGGTTCTCCCTGGGAGCGCCAGGAGACGCCGTGCAAGAGTGTGAAGCATGGCACATGGCTATGCGCGCTTAGACTTTCCGCCTCGGGACAGTTCCGGCGGTGGGCGCGGTGTGAGATGGCGATGAAATGAGGTTGAGATTGACTCGAGGTTGGATGAATCTCACAGGCGCTTGGCCCACTAAACCGGAAATTTTAGCGGGCAAGGAGTCTTCGCCGGAGCGCTGACGGCCAACCAAAAATTTCGGCCGCCCCAAAAGAGCTTCACTCATCTGTCAGCTTACATCAAGCACCTGAGGCGAGGTGAGCGCATTCTACATCCTCAATGCAACGCATCTCGACTTCGTTACATCATTTCACCTTAGTCTAAATCTACTCTCTACTGCCCGAAAATGGGTGGCCTGTGGCCGGATGACTCTGAGGACGAATACGCGCCCAGCCCGCGAGAATCGGACGCCGACATCCACGACGATGAACTTGGCGCCCCTAGGTCGCCAGTAGCGGCCAACTTGGCCTCCTACGGCGGCGTCAGCTCCGAGGACGCGGGAGAAGAGGCGTATGGATCCCCCGGCTCGGAGAGTTTCGAGGAGGATGAGGACGGACAGCTTAGGCGGAGGCGGAAGCGGAGGCGTCTGTCTCCCGATCTCGACATATCTCTGGGCCGCCTCCCATTCAAGCGCGTGCCGGGGCCCTTCAACTTGGAGTACCTCGGCCTACTAAATAAGGACATCGACGACGCAAACGAGCGCATCATCGCGGAGCCCGAGCACAGCGGGGTGCCCACTAGCCAGATGGGCATGGTAACCTGGACATCCACGGAAAAGCGCCTCTTCTTCGACGCCCTAGGCCGACTCGGCAAGGGCGACCTCCCAGGTATATCCTCACGGATAGAGACCAAGAGCATCGCTGAGGTGGCGCAATACATCCGGCTCCTGGAAGAGGGCAGCCGGACGAGGACTATCAAGACCCGCGACGCCGTCATCCCGGCCGAGATCCCCGCCGCGGCGGACATCAGCCCGCAATGCAGCCTCGCGCTCGACGCCGCGGCCGACGAGCTCTCGCTCCGCCAGCAGCGCTACGAGGAGAAGCGCGAGCAGCAGAAGTGGGAGGACTTCCCCTGGAACATGACGCGCGAGGCGGCTGCCGAGATGGAAATGAAGCCGGGGGAGCCGCGAGAGCCGTTTGCGAACCTCTTCAACGTCCCGTCGTGGTTGAGGCTATCGGACCGGGTATTCATGAATGCGTCGTTCGCTGAGAATAACTGGCGCTACGTCGACGAGGAGCCGCCCTCCATGCGGAGCACGGCGTTCGTGGACTTTCATAACCTTGCTGTGTCGGTTACGCGGCGGATCGTCAGTGCGACACTGTTCTTTGCTGCGTCGAGGATCGAGGCCAAGGCGGGGGCGGATAGTCGGACGAGGAGTTTGGTGAAGAGGAGGGATGTGGTGGCGGCGGTTGAGTCGCTGGGGTTGGCGCGTGATTCGGGGGAGTTCTGGGCCAAGTGCGCTAGGAGGCTGAAGCTAGATGTGTATGACGACGACGAGGCGGTCAGCGACGAGGATGGACTTTCCCTGTTACCATTTGACGAGGTGGAGAAGAGGCTGGGCGCGGGGTCCCGGAACCAGTCTTCCGCGGGCTCGTCCGAGAGCGAAGAGTCGACCGAAGACGAGGAAACGGACTCCACCGACACCGACGTGGAAGCAGTAGAGGCGAAGCTCGAGGCCGCAGAAGCGGCCCTGGAGACGGAACTCAAGGAGGAGACCCGCGACGAGGACGTCCGGCAGGAGGCGCAAGAGCTCATGCTCTACACGGCGCTCGACATACCCCCGACCCACCGCACCATCCAGGGCGTCACGCGCCGCATCGTCGCCGAGCGCAACAACGAGGCGCACGCCGACGCGTGCGACGAGGCGGCGAGCGCGCAGGAGGAGATGAGGCTGTGGGGGGTGCTGAGGCTTGAGGCGCCCGAGGAGCTGGGGAAGAGGGCTAGGGGGGTTGAGGCGGGGAGGAGGGAGACGGCGTCGACGGATGATGTTTTGAAGAGGGGTGATTGGAGGGCGGGGTTGAGGTATTTGAGTCGGTGGGAGGTTGCGCCGCGCGAGGCGGGCGGGTGAGTGTTATTGAGACGTATGATGACGAGTTATGATACCCCGACGAACGTGGAGTTAGTCGTCGTTAGTGCATACCTGCCCTTCAGACGCGATCCCTCACAGAGGGAGTATGACACCACGGCTACCAGAGCGTTACTGCGCAGAAAGGATTCGATGCTACCGCAAGCCCGGGTATATAAGAGATCTAGAACGCCATGACACCAACCGAGAACCCCCGCCCAACGCAATGAACCAAGCATCGTTAGCGCGTGCGACCCCTTCCTCTCCCTCTCCCCCTTCCACCCCTTCCGCGGCCCCCGCGCCCACCGCGAGCAGGCTTCGCCGGCGCCTCCTCCGCGCTCTCCTCGTCCTCCGACCCGCTGCTCTCGTCCTCCCCCGAGCTCTGCTCCTCGGTGTCCGAGCTCTCGGCCTCTTCCGACGGCTGTTTCGACGCTGACGTCCTGCCTCCCCTTCCGCCCCTTCCCCTGCCCCTCCCCCGCCCCCTGCCCCTGGCCGACGTCCTCGGCGCCTTGGGGGCCGGCGACTCCGTCTCCGTAACGTCCTCCGAGTCCTCCACCGTACTGCTAGACCTCTCCTTCAACCTCTCACTCCCCCTCTTCGCCTTCCTCCTCACAGGCTTAGCCTTCTTCTCCGGCGACCCCTCCCCCTCTTCCTCTTCCTCTTCCTCCTCGTCCTCCTCGTCCTCCTCGTCCTCCTCCTCTTGCTCCTCCCCCCCACTCTCCTCGTCGCCCCCCTCGCTCCACTCCTCCTCCGACGAAGCCCTCACGCGCTCCTCTATCAGATCGTGGAACTGCCGGCCAAGCGAGAACTCGACGTACCGCTCGCCGTCGTCGTCAAAGTTCTCGCGGTCGTCGATCACGTCGAGGTTGTAGTAGGCGCGCAGGCGCTCCCAGATGGCGGGGATGCGCGTGTGCACGTGGATGTCCGGGTCGAAGCCGTGGTTGCGGAGATGCTCGGATATCGCAATCATGCGGAAGTGCTTGTGCATGCCTGGGGCGCGACGGGGGAGGTTAGCTAGCTGGTTCTCGTCCCGGCTCTGGCGCATGCGAGGGGCGTGGGGCGTAAGGCGAAGAGGTACCTGCTGGCTTCCACCGGATTACGCCCTTGAAGAGGGACGACAGCTGGTCGTCGGTCCACATGTCGTTGTGGATGTCTATCGAGGGCATCGGGGGCATGCTGGATGGCGCGCGCTTGCTCGGTGTGGAGGACCGCGGGGTGTCGATGTCCATCGCATCCTCGCTCCTGGTTGTGTTTGGCGTCGAGGCGGCCTGGCTTGCGCCGCTCCTCGCCTTCTTCTTCGGCGGCATCGTGGGAGAATGTGGGAGTGTCGGCGCCTGGCTTGGGTAGGGAGGGACCTTTCGGAGGCCAATTGGCGGGAATAGTGGTTCGGATAGAGCAGGGAAGTAGTGGTGGATGACGGTCCGAAATTCACGACGTTAGCTTTAGAGCTCTGGAAAGTGGGAAGCTCATCGTAGCAGCTGTAGGCAGTTGCCGCTCTCATTTGTCACATGTAGATCGAAGCGACGCGACGCGCCCGCAATTATCACCGCCGCGGGGACTCATTCGCACGCCCCAGTCCCCTGATATCCCGCGAACGGGCCTTGCCCATGACCTCATGGCCTGTCAAGCATGGCATTCAACGACGAAGATGCGAATGTATTCGCCATCCCCGATTTCTGGGGGTCTTCGAGCTGGCTGAGCCAACAACCAGAGGAGCCTACGACATTCTTCTCTCTTGATGCGACGGGTATGAGCTTCCCGGGCGCGCCGCGACTGTCTATTGGGGATTCTAACGTATAACTCTAGAAACAGGGTCACGCGTGAAGCTCGACCCTTTGTCCGTCGACGAAGACGGTTTCTTCCGGCAGCCCGCCCTCGAAAGCCAACCCGACCAGGAGCCAGCCCAGCGGGACGAACCCACCACCGAGGAGAGTTCGGACTCGGACGCCCTCTTCTCGGACGACACCGATAGCATCATCGACCAATGGATCCTGTACCAGCCCGAAGAGAAGGTTCCAGGATACAAGACGTGGGATACGTTCAATGTCACCGACGCCCCCAGGCCTGAAGCCCTTTGCATCACGGAAGCCGGCGCTGCCGTTTACGACGCGCTATTAAGCGAAAACGAGGATACGTTGAACCTAAAGAACACTGGCCATGTGGTGGTGGAAACAAAGGCGTATATGGCAGCGTTGTTTGCGGCGGCGGTTGGGCGCGAATCCGTCTTCTTTGGGTACCACGCCGACTCCAAGTCCCTGAAGTCGGTGCTTCCCAAGATCAGGATATCGGGACACTCTGCCGAGGTGCTACGGGGTATCCAGGATTTGTCTACGAAGTGCGGCGGCATGTTTCGGAGACTGCGAGGGCTCGTTGAGTCTACGTACGCGAGGCACGCCACGCCCGTGAGGATCGCCCTCGCTAGTACCCTGGATGCTGTCCTCGGTGTCATAGAGGCTAGCGTGGCTACGCACTCGCGACAGGCGAGGTCACTGTTGCAGCTCCAGTCTGCTATCCGCGACATATCGTCCATCCTCACCCAGTTCGACAACCTAGTCGAGGGTCTACGGCCGAGGCACCCCGACGAGGCGATCCTTCTCTTGGTGTTCAGACAAGCCATGGCAGCCGAGTACAAGGACGTGTATGTCCGCGACACCATGCGCGAAGTTCTGCAGCGAGTTACGCGGCCGTGGCTCGACTTTATGGAAGAGTGGCTTGGTGTCCGTCCGGAGTCCGGGATGCCCCTTACTAAGGACAATCCTGGCGAAAGGAAGGGCTTCATCAAGGTGGAGACGGAGACGTACACGGACGATTTCGGCCTCGAGGTCAAGGAGGTCGATTTTAGGCTGGACCGAGAAACCGTTCCGGAGTTTATACCCGACGACATTGCTGAGAACCTTTTCGAGACTGGCAAGAGCCTGCGTTTCATTAGGTCCAGCCACCCGGATCATCCTCTATCAGCGCAGGAAAACATATCCGCTGGGAACCCGCCCGGGACCGAATGGCTTTACAACTGGGACTCCATCCTAGACCTGGAGCGCCGAGTTTCGCAGTATCAAGCGGATCTGTCTGCAACAGTATCAAGGGCCCGGGCGGAGAAAGGAGCAGAAACGGATGTGGCGCACCGTCCCCATGACGAACTGGCCGACCACGAGCTGCGGATATTCGGTGCTGATACATCTGGTATCGAGCGTCATATCATGGCCTCTATGAAGGAGCTGGAGCAGCCTTTATCAGAGCGGGACCAGCAAGACAAGCTCAAGGAGATTATCCGGGCACGCCTGTCCCACGACCATAGCCTTCCCGAAGATGGCGGCTTGGAGTTCAGTCCACATTGGTCCCTGCTACCCTCTCTCTCCTTCGGGCCACTCGTCACGGCACACGGCCGCATCGTGAACCGAGAGAGCTTACGGCTCCTCTTCACCTCGCATAACCTGCGAGGGCACATCCGACTCCAGCGGCAATTTCAGCTCTTCGGCAACGGAATGTTCACCAGCCGCCTCTCGCACGCCCTGTTCGACTCTGACCTGGAAAGCGCCGAAAGACAGCAGGGCGTCGCCCGGCAAGGAGGCGTCATGGGGCTGCGCCTAAGCGGCCGGGACAACTGGCCGCCCGCGAGCTCGGAGCTCCGCCTGGCGCTAATGGGGATCCTCGCGGAGACTTACACGCCCGAGTCGTCGGACGCACCGCGCGAGCTCCCAGGCGACCTGAGCTTCGCGGTCCGCGACATGGCGCCCGAGGACGTGGACAAGTGCATGGACCAGGACTCCCTGGAGGCGCTCGACTTCCTGCAGCTGTCCTACAAGCCGCCGCCGGCGCTGGCGTCTGTCATGACCCCTGCCATACTGATTCAGTACGACCGCATTTTCAAGCTGATGCTCAGGGTGCTCCGGCAGCTCTACGTGATCAACCGGCTCTCCTGGGACGTCAACTCAACGGGTGCGCCCAACGACGCCGTGGTCCGGTTCTGCTTTGAAGCGAGGCACTTTGTCAATGCCGTGGGCGGGTACTTTGCCGACGTGGGGATCTCGATGCCATGGGCGGCGTTCGAGGGGTGGCTGGATAGGGTGCAGGGAGAGGTGACGGGCGACGAGCCGCTGGGAAACCCCGCGGACGGGACGTGCGGGCCCGAGAGGCTGCGGATGTGCCACTCGCTAGTCCTCGACCACGTCATGCACGCGCTGCTCCTGAGGAAGAGGCAGCAGCCGGTCATGAAGCTGCTGGAGGAGATCTTTGGCTGCGTCTTGCAGTTTGCGAAGCGGATGCGGGGCGAGTCCGGGCCGGACGTTGGGGATCTGTATCGGAGCTTCAGGAAGAAGGTGGAGGTGTTTATTACTGTTTGCAGGGGCCTCGGCGAGAAGGGGGACCTTGGGCTGAGGAGGGGGGGCGATGGGGCTGGTTTGGGGGATGTGCTGGGGAAGCAGGCGGAGGAGAATTGCATTGGGTATCTGGTGATGAGGCTGGACATGTTTAGTTACTACTACAAGGCGCCTGTGTGAGAGCTGGCGCAGGCGTAGACGTCAAGAAACCGAAGTTAATTGCCAACAGAGGATGGTTATTGTGTGTCGTGTGCTCCTGAGCCTAGCGCCGAGAAACTTCGAAGCGAGGAAGACGATAGACTGCAGAAGATGAGTCAAGCTGCAGCTGCAGGCGAGCTGCACACATTTAAACGACGGGGGCGCCGGTTTGGAGTCCCGGAAGGGTCGCCATTGGCCAGCCACGACCAGCTCCGTATGCACGGGCGGGCGGAGTACATGTCGGGCAGACTCTGACATCAGGTCATTGCAGATCAACTGCGACTGTGTTTGGATTCGACGGGCTTTGAGAAGCAGGATACCCGGCCTCTGTCCGCCCATTGAGAGCCCTAGCAAGGAGCTAGTTCGATGGTTGCCCTCGGGGCCGATCATTGGCCTGGCGTGGGAGTGGAAGCGAGTGCCCAGCGTCCGGGCTGCGGCTCCGGAGAGCCGGGTATTGCACCACGTGCCAGCTCGCTCTTCTCCACGGGGAAAGCAGGGGCAGCTGCTGCGCCGCTCCAACGAGCCGTTGGCTCCTTTCCTCCCTTTCGGCCTTGGGGGAGTCGTACGGACGCGGAAGTGCCGATGCCAAGTATACTTACCGAACCCACAGCGTCGCTCTGTGCGTCCACTCGGGGCCGACAGTACGTAATCGCCCAGTAACCCGAGCTCCTTCCTGTCGTGTCCCTGGCGGCGAGGTGGCAAGAGCGATCCCAAAACGGCAGCAGTGGGAATAGAGGGACGAATCAGAGGCCGCAGTTGCGGCTTTCCACTGTTAGCGGCTCCAGTACCGCTGCAGCCAGCACTGTGCGTCCTTCACCGACACCTCCCTCCGCATCTGAGCAGCCCGCCAGCCCACAGGGGCCTCAGCTTGCGAAGCTTATGAGAGCCGAAAGCCGGGAAACCCTCCGTAGACAGAGCCAGTATCTTAACAACCACCTCGACTTTCCAATTTTCGCCTCCGAGCCGTTCCAACGTCACGCGACCACTTGGGTACCGATACGAGCTGCCAGAAACTCAATTGAGCGTCGGCTCCAGTCGGCGTTGGCAGACCCATCGATAGCGCCGGTTCTGAGGGTGGACAAGACGCTAATATTTTCCCGGCCCTCTAAAATACATCACTCGTTCCTTCTACCCCCCCGTGAGCTGTCGTCAGAGATAAAGACCTCCCTCCATCTGGCCCGGGCCCCCTCCGTTTCTGGATAAGCACCTGACATTCCATCCCGCGCCGAACGTTTCCCCGGTCATCGAACCACGCATCGATACCGTCCGTCTCGACGCCGTCATCCGTTTTCGCCACCCGGCGACGCATCGTCATGGACCACTCCAAGGCCCCTCCGGGCCCGGATCCAAAGGCCGCCGATGCTGTTCACGATTCCGGCGCGGGCTCTCACGCCGAGCCTACTACCCGACCCGATGCGGCGCAGGAGACGCCCGCCCAGTCCCAAACCCCCTCGGTCGCCGCGCCCGAATCTGAGCCCGTCCAGACAAAAGAACGCCTACCCGATAACCCAGGAGCTGGTCCCAGTGAGAACCAACCCGAGAATGTGAGCCATCCCCAGTCAAGTTCAACACAGGCCTCGGCCAGGACACAACCACTTAGCATAAGCCTCCCCGCAAGCATGCCGGGCGCCTTCATGACCGGAGAAGCTGGCCGCACATCATCTGATGAGCACCCTTCCTCGTGGGATGATACCGAGACGCCTCGCATCATGCCCGGCGTCGGCCAGGGCACCATTGATCTCTCCCTCCTCCCGGACTCTCACTTGATGCCGTGGCCAGCCCTTCCGGACACGGACAACCGCCTGTCCATGGCCTCCCTCGCGTCCTTTGCTTCAGCCCGCGGCTTCATCGCCAGCTCTGCCGCGTCAGTGACCGGATCTGAACCTGGCGCCACCATACCACCCCATTCAAGGCCCACCCCCAAACCCTCAATCAAATCCATGCAGTCGGAAGCCAGCGCCTCCACCGCCCCCATCACCGCATCCTCCTCCACAGTCTCCCTCCATGCCAACACGCAAGCCGGTGGCCACCAGTACTTATCCCCGAATCAGCAGGCCGCAGCCGACGTTCCGAAGAGGAACCCCCGCAACAGGACAGAGCAGCAGCGTACCCAGAAAGCAAACCGGTCCCGCAGCCGCGCCCGGCGCCGCTTCAGCGGGAGCTATGCGACCAGCAGTCACAGCCCCGCTAGCGATCGCGGGCCGATGCAGAAGGAAAAGGAAGAGTGTCAGTCGCCGCCTGTCCAGGCTTGTCCTCGCTTGCTGCGTAATGGTAGAGCGCCCGCTAACCCTCCGACAGTGAAGCCGGCGCCGTATGGTGTCATCGGCGTGTGTGCGCTCGACTCGAAGGCGAGAAGTAAGCCCAGCAGGAACATTCTTAATCGCCTGGTTGAGAATGGGGAGTTCGATATTGTCGTCTTCGGAGACAAGGTTATCCTGGACGAGGGTGAGTGGAGTCTCCCTCCTTTTGCCTTTGATGCATCTTCTCGGCGGCGTAGAAAGTGGGCGGCGACGATTGAAATCCGGATGTTTTTGCTGACTTGTAATTATTTGCAGAGGTTGAGAATTGGCCGATATGGTGAGTACTTTTTATGGCTGAAAATTCCCTGGCGTTTCTCGGTGAGAGGAAAAGGCAAGGTCTCCGCAGGAAGCAATTAAACCCCGGGAACGCCATGCAGACCACAAAAGGCAACCGGCGAAAAACCAAGTATTCAATGGCAGAAGCGGAGACGGAGACATAACGGTGATGACCCGGTCGGACTTCATGCTAACATCTAATCTAGCGACTACCTTATATCGTTCTACTCGGACGGCTTCCCCCTCGACAAGGCCATCGCGTATGTAAAGGCTAGGCGCCCGTTCTGTGTCAACGATGTCCCCATGCAGAGGATCTTGTGGGATAGGCGTCTCTGCCTGCAGTTGCTGGACAAGATCGGCGTCCCGACCCCGCCGCGCCTCGCTGTAAATCGCGATGGCGGACCCGATGTATTGACCCCTGACGTCGCCAAGCACGTCCGAGACGTCTCGGGCATCTCGCTGGAGCCAGTGAGGCCGGCTACTATTCCTCGCGCCCAAAAGGTAGAGCTCCTCGAGGGTGGAGATGTTCTCGGCGTCGACGGGTCATTCCTACGAAAGCCTTTTGTGGAGAAGCCAACCAGTGGTGAGGACCATAACATCATCATCTACTTCCCCAAATCGGCTGGTGGCGGCGCGCGGAAGCTCTTCCGAAAGATTGGCAACAAGAGCTCGGAGTTCGTTCCGGACCTCAACGTCCCCCGCGCAATCTCGCAGCCAGAAGAGAGCTACGTCTACGAAAAGTTCATGCAGGTCGATAACGCCGAGGACGTCAAGGCCTACACCGTCGGTCCCTCTTACTGCCACGCCGAGACGAGGAAGTCGCCGGTCGTCGATGGCATCGTGAGGAGAAACACCCATGGCAAGGAGATCCGTTACGTCACCCCCTTGGACCCCATCGAGAGGGAAATCGCCAGCAAGATATCGCTCGCCTTTGGTCAGCGAGTCTGCGGGTTCGACTTCCTCCGCGCGGGAGGCAAGAGCTACGTCATTGATGTCAACGGATGGAGCTTCGTCAAGGACAACGACGCCTACTATGACCGCTCCTCTAGCATTCTGAGGGAAGTATTCTTCAAGGAGCGCGCCCGCAAGGGCCTGTCGACACCCGCTGGCCCGTCGCCGACGCCCTCGGACGTCTTGGACCCTTCCCCTCACGCTTCCATGCATGCTAGGGATCGGGAGTATGCGCGACCGGCTGGGAGCGTCGGCACTGCTCCCGGAAGTAAGAAGAGCCTGGACATGAAGCCCGAGCAGCCCCCGCCGAGCATACCGACACAGTCCGACTCAGCCTCTACTCAAAAGATCCAATCCTCGGCCTCTTCATCCGTGTATCCGTCCCAGGACTCGGGAGGCACGGGCGCTCGGTCGGCGGCACCATCGATCAAGTCAGCCGCCACGTCTATCCCGGCCGAGCCAGAGGTGGGCCCCGAAGAGCACCAGGCCCCTCCGCCGCCGAAGCACTCGTGGAAGCTCAAGGGCATTGTATCCGTCATTCGCCACGCCGACCGAACGCCGAAGCAGAAGTACAAGTTTACCTTCCACACCGAGCCGTTCATTGAACTGCTCAAGGGCCACCAGGAGGAGGTTCTCCTCATCGGCGAGCCCGCATTGGCCAGCGTGAAGCAGGCGGTTTTGAACGCCGAGGCCCAGGGCGTCGAGGACCCCGCGAAGCTCAAGGCCCTTCGGTCGATTCTCCAGAAGAAGAGCGGGCTGGCCGGGACCAAGGTGCAAATCAAGCCCATGTTCCGGAAGAAGGTCGCCGAGGACACCTCGGCATTCGAGGATAGCCCGGCCATTCCCGAGGACGAAGAGACTGATACCCAAAGCAAGCCCTCAGAGTTGGGAGGCGAGAAGAAGAAGCCCAAGCGTAACCCTAAGCGCCAAGACTCCCTCTCGGGCGTCACGATGTCCAGGATCACCGCCGCCGAAAATAGCCTCGTTCTGGACAAGCTGCAGCTCATCGTCAAGTGGGGCGGCGAGCCGACGCACGCGGCGCGATACCAGTCACAGGAGCTGGGCGAGAACATGCGAAACGACTTCAAGTTGCTGAACCGGGAGATCTTCGACGAGGTGCACGTTTACAGCAGCTCCGAGAGGCGAGTGACGACGAGCGCGCAGATCTGGTCCTCCGCTTTCCTTAAGAAGAAGGACCTGCCTGAGGACTACGTGTCCGTCAGGAAGGACCTCTTGGACGACTCGAACGCGGCCAAGGACGTGATGGACAAGGTCAAGAAGAAGCTGAAGGGGCTCTTGAGGGAGGGCAACGAGCGCCCGTCGCAGTTCACGTGGCCGGACAAGACGCCGGAGCCGTCCGAGGTGCAGAAGCAGGTCGTCAAGCTGATGAAGTTCCTTCGCAAGACGATGCGGTACAACTACAAGAAGCTCGAGAGCGGCATCATCCAAGAGGACGAGGAGACGAGCTCGGACCCCCCGCCCGAGAAGGCGGGAAACACGGACGCGCCCGGGTCGGCCGCCTCGTCGCCGCCGCCCCCGTCGACGAAGAACATCCAGCCGCGCTGGTGCAGCGGTGAGGACACGGTCCTCTTCAAGGAGAGGTGGGAGAAGCTGTTCGCCGAGTTCTGCGACGGGGAGAAGGTTGATCCTAGCAAGATCTCCGAGCTCTACGACACGATGAAGTTCGACGCGCTGCACAACCGGCAGTTCCTGGAGTGGATCTTTACGCCGTCGACGAAGATGCTCGAGGAGTACGAGGCCGCGAAGGAGGGGAGCCAGTCCTTCCGGGAGCACGACGAGAGCCGCCGGACCTCGGAGGAGTCGAGGCGCGAACAGAACGCCGCTCTCGCCGCCGCGCAGAACTGCGGGAAGTTCAACAACGGTCGGAACGCGTACGCGCAGGGCGCTGACCGGCCAGAGGAGCAGGACCCGGCCAAGTCGGTGAGGAGGCTCTTCCGCCGGAGGTCCTTCCTCAACGGGCTGCGGCAGGAGCCGGCGCCGCCGGAGCAGTACTTCCACCTGTACAAGAGCAACCCGCTCGTGAAGCAGAGGTCCGTGGACGCGCGCCTCGAGCCGCTGCGCCAGCTGTACCAACTCGCCAAGATCCTCTTCGACTTCATCTGCCCGCAGGAGTACGGCATCTCGGACGGCGAGAAGCTAGAAATCGGGCTCCTGACGTCCCTGCCGCTGCTCAAGGAGATCGCGCAGGACCTAGAGGAGATGCAGGCGTCCGACGACGCAAAGTCCTTCTTCTACTTCACCAAGGAGTCGCACATTTACACGCTGCTAAACTGCATCTTCGAGGGCGGGATCCAGACAAAGATCAGCCGGAGCACGATCCCCGAGCTGGACTACCTCTCGCAGATCTGCTTTGAGCTGTACGAGTCGGAGTCCAAGGGCGGGGACTCGTCTGGCTCGGGGGACGAGGGGGAGCCCACGTTTTCTTATACGATTCGGATCACTATCAGCCCCGGGTGCCACGTGCCGGACCCGCTGGATGTGCAGCTTGATAGCCGGCATTGTATCAGCTGTGCGCCGAGGCGGAGTCTTACGGCCCATGTGGACTGGTGGAAGGTGATTAAGACTCTGAGGGCCAAGTTTAACCAGTGAGTGGTCCCCTCTCTTCTACCCCTCTAGTCTTTTCCCCCTTGGGCCCATTTGGTTCTTCACGGGCGTGTGTTTGTTGCCCCAGATATGAAAGTAGACAGCTAACGTCTTGGTCGCAGGGTTAAACTCCCCAAGAGCTTCATCGCCGTGAACCTCTCGGACGCCTTCACTTTCGAGGAGAACGAGAACACGGAGAACGAGTCGGATGCGCCTGCTCCTACCGAGACTGGCACGCGCCGCAACGACCAGCCAGAGGTCAAGGGCGAGCCGGTCCCCGAGGAGGGGATGGGTGCCGGCGAGGTCATCTAACCTAACCTTGGGAAAAACCGGTCCGCCGGAGGAAGGAATTTGTCAACTTTCTTCTCTTGCGGACGGGTCTCGTTGGTGTAGAGTGGTTCCATGTCGGCGATACCGAGGCCGTGCCCTCTGGCCTTGGGGCGTGTAAGTCTATGCTTGGATAGTCTCATACACCCGGAGTGCGGTGCTTGGAAAGTTGAAGCGCCCATCCTTGCGTGACGCTATCTTACTCCCGGACCGCGCGTCGCGCAAAGGCGGGAGATCGGGGAACGCGGGAAGGCGTCATTACCAGGGCTTTGCCCTTTTTGGTACGTACGTGTAAGCGAGGTGACGAGATGGAACGAATACAGACGAAACATCACCAATACATCAGAGTTTTCTCTCATCTTTCTTTGTGCCGGGATAATAGACGTAGGATGCGGCGGGACGGGGGCTGGGGGCGAAGGAATGCCGGCGCGGGTTCCTTGGCCCCCTTCCCGGGGCTCTGCCGGCTGGATCGACGGGGACGGGTGTGGGGATAATGTATCTAGGCGGTTTGCCGTAAAGGATACTTCCTTCTTGTAGTCGACACGGCAGGCAGGCTAATTGGGGCTCCGGGAGAATTGGGTGCATGGCTAAAATAGAGAGTGGATCTGGGAAATGCATCGACGTGGTGAGGCACGAGATTCCATGGGTATTCGTGTTAGAAGGTGGAAGTGTCGACGTTCGGACGAGTGGAAGTTGGCATGTTAGAATCGACCCCGTACAGGACGCGTCACTAGTATTGGAATAGAACTCTTACCTCTTCTTACCTCGTGCCTCGCCTGAACTCATGCAGATTTCGCGGCTCGATACTCGAGAGCCGCCGCCCTGATACGATTCCAAGCTCCCCGCTTCCCACCGTCTCCCCGTGGGTCGTGGTGTAAGGCCGATGCGACCGGTGAGGAAAGTCCCACACCTTCACGAGGCGGGACCCACGGACGATACTCCCCTGCTCATCTCGGGGTTTCGATACCGCTGGGTCGGTCCGTCCCAGGCGCGGCTCAGAGGTATGGCGGCGTACGGATACGAGGCAACGTCGTAAGGAGTCTCGTGGCCTTGGGGGCCGGTAAGTGGAGTACCCGCTGGGGAAAAAGGGAAGTGGAGTCGAGTCGTCCTGGTCCCCTTGCCATGGGGCGGGAAAGTGGAGCGCGGGCAGGGGGTTGGAGACCAGCCCGAGTTGCGACGCGAGGGGGTTCCCTTGGGAATACGTCGTAAGGATGCCGACGACCATCGCTCGCGTGCAAATAGCTTCTCCCCCTGTTCCCGGCCGCCCCCAATGAATGGAAACGTCGAGTGGAGCAGCAGAAGCCGGGCGAAACCCCAAAAAGTAGCACCTCGGGGGGGCGATGCCTGATGCGATGCTCGACGCTGGGATGGGCGCCGGGAACAGGGCTGAGGGCGCCCGATTAGGCATGGTGCGACCACGGCGCCGGCCCCCATCGTCCATGGAAGGATGCGCGGTCTAAGTACCCCTTCTAGAAGGTCTCGCATGTGTGTTCTTGGTGTTGGTGGTGCGCGGGACCCGCACCGATCGCGCGGACCCCCCATGCCGGAGGTCCTTCTGCTTTTGGCCTTGGCGGCGCCGCGTTAGCTGCAGATCATGGGAAGAGTCTTATGCGAGCAGGATCTGCCCTTTTTCGAGAACCCGCATTGCCAAAAAGAGCGATTTGAAGCCATCTTTACCTCGTAATACTTGGAAAAGTAAACCCCAAATGGCACCGCACGAGTAACAACACGCAACATCGGTCGGTCCTGCCAGTTGAAATTAGCAACGGGGAAGGCGTACGATGGTTCCGCGGTAGTACCGCAGCCCCTGTTGAGCGCGCATCGTAGCGGGCAAGATGTCTCAGGCAGGACACCAAAGACGCTTTGGGACTCCGAGCTCCGGGGCGCAGCGTACGACGTACGAATTCTCTCGGCTCCTCCTGAAATACCAAGCGTTTTCACCGCCCGCCGTAATGGATGTTCAGGGTTCTGCTCGGATGTCTTGTCAGGCGATGCGTCGTGCATCAACACGAACGGCGCAGCGGAACCCACTCTACCCGGCTCATGCTAGGATCAGGCCTCTCGAACAGAATAAGCTTGTCCATTCCCAGGACGTCAGTGCCGCGGTTGAGACAACCTCTTTTTGCCGAGGGGCTGGCAATACTCGGCCAGACTGCAGCCGAACATCACTCCACCGAAACAGGCGGGGAGCGGTAAGCAAGGGATTCTGAGATGGGCCGACTCGGCTCCTCCCCACCCCCCACCGGAAGCCTCTGATCAAAGGCCCGAGGTATCTTGGCGGGCATGGAGGTTCTGGTTGATTGGCTGTCAGGAGGATCCCGACGACGGGCCCCTTGCTCCCTGGCCCAGCTATCACCAGATAGCGCGGGCACACAGGAATGCTCAGCCACCCCAGCTGGATCTCCCGGTTCGGAGGAGGGAACAGCGGTGACCGAGTGGAAGCCATCCAGGCTTGCTGTTTCACCTGTAACATCGGGCCGGGACGAGATGGAGTCGTCATGACGTAGCGGGCCGTCTCGCATGCAAGCAACATACGGCACTGTTCAACGCTGTTGTAAAGATCATCGGCCCACTGCCGGCCACGAGCTGCACAGCCCCGGACTACCCGTGGAGACCGCCGAGCGATGCCCTGTAGCAGGGAGAAGACGTTATGGTGACGGCTTGGGTGTCATGGATTTCGAGAGCCGCGGCACAACCCCCGACATCGGACGGGTGCTACCAAAAACGTACAACGCAGCTGGTTGGGCCATCGTGGTTTCTACGCCGTGTCGTCCTCATTGGCCGGCGACGCAGGAACGGAGGCTCCGCTGCCGGCTTGGCTCCAATGGCTGCACGACACATTTCGAGAAAGCCGGCGGCGTAACGAGCTTTCTTTTTTCGATCGGGGTCCAAGCTCAGATCTCGCGGGAAGACAGCTCAGTGCCGACGTCCTCAAGTGCACCAGATCGAGCGACGCCCCGATGGGAAATTGGACGGGCCGAGAGTTTCGGTGGTATGCAAGTGAGGGTGATGGAAATTACCGTTTGAGTCATCCGAGCGGAGGAGGGGCGTGCCTTCCCATCGTCACACCCACCCCCAGGCCCCTTCGTGCATGTGAAAGTAGCGCGGGGAAGGTGCTGGTCACATCGTCAATTGGAACCTGCTCGTTGGGTCTTTCCCTTCGGCTTCCTGCAGCTGACAGGTCATCTCGACCGCATTCCCGTGTGGGCCAGATTTTTTTCAGAATAGGGAGCGGTCGGCATCAAGGGTAGGAGCAAACAGTTTCGAAAGGCAACGCCTCGGCGAGGTGGGAATCCGTTGGCTTGTCTGGAGTAGGTAATGAAGATGGAAGGCACCGTTTCATCCGAGAGCCGTCCGGTGTACTTCTCTTCAAAGTATTACACTGTAGAGGTACGTGTTATGAAGTTAATCCTGCATCGCTCCTGCCTGCCACTTGCGACGGCGGTTGCGACTTCCGGGAGAGTGACCAGAGGCCACCGGGCGTGCCTCGGTCCTCCTGAGCGCCTTCCTCAAAATCATGAAACCCCGCGTTGACAACGCCATTGCAACATCGCAAGTGGAGAAATGGATACGTGTTAATTCAACGATCCCGATATGGAATCATATGCTTTACAGAGCGTGAAAAGCAGAGTCCATTCCATCTCTTTTGGGTTGGATCTTTGGGACGTGCGGCCCGAGAATCAACTCTTCCGTGTCCACTCCCGCCTCCCGTCCCATGGATTTCTCCCTACCTTATTAGGATCAATTGCCGTGCCAGGAAAGGGGCGTCACTGATCAGCCAGGAAGTTGGGGGCAGAAAAGTGCCTGAATTGACGGGTATCACGGTTGCCGGGACGGTTGGGAAGCGAGCCGCGGGTCCTGCACATCAACATCAACAGCGCATGCGAGGGCGGAGATGCAACGGTACGATGTGACGATTGCAGTACTCTACATCGCCGCGTTGCGACGCAGGGCCAGCATTGGTAAAACCGTGGTGATCCTAATCGGTCGGCCTGCGTATCGGTGAGCGCTGTCGTGGGGCGCTTGTAAGTTACAGGACCGCGATGCTCGTATACAGACGTCTGTGATAGGGGGCCTTTTGCCTGGCAACGAGCCAGATAACCAGGAAGCAGGAAAATGCTGAGCACATTACAAGGTACTGTTGGCTGGATCTCGGTCCGGTCTCCCCCCGCGACCCGGTGGAGTATTACACACAGAGCATGTGGAAGCGCGCCACAGAGATCTCGCGGGTCCTGTAATCGCTGGCTCCGTCACATCTTAGAGGCACACTTCGCCGTCTGTTTTACCTCTGGCTCGAGGTCCCTGCATGTACCCCATGTCATTTGATGTATGCAGGACAGGTCTCACCGTGCAAGCCGCTAATATGGGGCCGCCCCCACCGGTGAAGACGGCTATTTCCCGGGCCGTCCTGGGGAGTCCCAGGAAAGAGACGGTGGGGGTCGGATGATGGCACGATTTGTCTTTGCGACCTCTCGAGCGAGGCTTCACGGATTACAGGCGATCATACTAGGCCTCCGGTAATTGCCTCTGCTCACCCGAACCAAGATTCCTTATCCGTTCTTCCAGCGCCGGGCCGGCCGGTCACCGCTTCTCGCCCGCGGCCCCGACGGACGGCAACGCCCGGTTACATTAGACGACAGGGAACGAAGATATGAGCAAATAGTTACAGGACGGAGTAAAGAAGAAGACGGAAGAATAACATGTACGAAATGAAACAAGTGTCATCTGTTATTTCCAGGTTCACTGCTTCCGGTGGCGGGGCTCTGAACCACGGGACGACGACCCGAGGTCAAGTGTCGCCGGGATAGCGGGCGCAAACGCCTGCCCGGGTCGTCTCCCCTCCCCATCCGGCATTAACACCCAAGCCCCCAGAATTAACCTAATTACCTCGTGCCTGTCAAGTCTACCCTATCTCACGACGGGACTACATGCATACCCTGTGTGCGGCTTGGCACACGATTACGACGCTCACAAGTGCTTGTACGAGGCCGCTCAACGCTAGCTTGATATAGCTGCGACGGTCCGGATCAGGACGCAACGCACCTCCCGCGCCGCAGGTTACGTCCCGAAATAAGGCACGTTGATGACGAAAGAGGAAGCCAGCGGGACGGCAGAGCAAGCCGTGACGGCGCCAAGCAAAACATCAGACGGTTCTTCGGTACGTGATGGCCTTACGGCCCGCCGTCTCGTCCATGCGATGGGGCTTTCCAGTTCCCTTTTTTCTCCCAGGCCCCACTTTGCCGGAGTGGGCGTGGACCATCAGATGAGGTGCCCTGGATGGGACGAAATTCAAACCGCTGCAACGCGGTGATCGTTTATGGACATGTGTGCATTAGCTTCGGCCTGGATGGGGTGGTCCTCGTTTCAAGCAGGACGCGAACCCTGCAGGATGCGGCCCACTAATACCACATGGAAAATCGCCAGGGTAGACGGGCGTCGGGGAGAGCAGGCGCGTCTCACCGAGGCCGAGCATTCCTCCCCACCAATCGAAGCCGGTTTCGACACTTGTACCTCATGGCTGATACCAAGTATGGAAGGAGGAGGTTCCCCAGCGGAGACGGGAGGAACACGCAGGCCCGGCAGAGTGAGAGAATTGCTGCTGTCGCCGCCGCTGCCGACCCACCGTGGGGTTTCTCCATGGTGTAAGTGGCACTATCCAAGTCCCTAATGCCGAGGCGCAAACGAGATTGAGAGGGGACAAAACACCGACAAACTTAGCCAAGTCACCAAACATTACAAGTGGAAAAAAAAATAATGTCTTCGAGACAGGTGTCATATTGGCGAGTCTGTAATCGGACTGCCCATCTACGGCGGGCGACGGGCGGTACCGGTGTTTGGTGCGGCGCGGCCTCGCTTCCCGCAACAAAGAGCGAGAAATACCGATGTCCCCGGGATTATCCACCTGGGGTGCGAAAACACCCGCGGGCAGACACCAATTCGCGCCTTGTGCAATCGCACGGCATCGTCTCTTACCTCGTACGGTGCTGTCCGCGCTGGCGTTGCCATGACGGCACTGACGCGGGGCCTTCCAGAACAAATCCAGCATTTTTAGGGCGAGATTCTGGAAGGGTTCTCCTTGCCGCGATCCACCCCGTCTCCCGGCCTCGCCGTAAATCCTCTACCGAACTCGGTACTTGTCGCGAAAGGAGGAGCCCTAAGGCCACGCTAATGCGCCTTCTTACGAAGCCGGAGCTGCTCAGCCATCTTTCCATTTACGCGAAAATAGCTCGAGATGGGCGAGCGTTTCAAACAAGGGTTGATATCTGTGACGATGGACCCACAGACAAGTCCGCAGAAGCGCAGTACCTTCCAAGAACCATCCCCATCTTACGGTTCCGTGGCCTAAAATTGCCCAAGGGAACCGCTGAACTCTCCCACCATGGGGCACGCCCATTCTCATTCCGTCACTTCCCCAGCTGATATCTAACAACCGGCTCCGCCCAACAAGGCCCGACCAGGCAAGGGTTGTTTGTAAGTGGGCAGCTCCCCGTCCTGCCGTGTCCGAATGGGGACGTGGAATACGTGAGTCCCCGTTCCGAACCAGACTCCCACACCCGCGGCGCCTCATATAGGAAACGACCTGGGGGTGGGTTAAAACGCCCAGACGGCTTTACTTTCTCAGGAAAAACTTGGGGCCGCGACCCGTGCTTCCGGCTACCCACGCCCTGCTGCCCGTTAGAGAATCTCGTCTCCCAAGCGGACAACCAGCGGTGCGCATAGCAACATCCACTCCCGCCTCCCGCCCGTGCTCTCCGTCCCCAATTTTCGGCCACGGCCAGATCCGACCCTGTAAGTGAGCGGCGGATACCATGCCCCATCCATCTATACGCACACACTCCTCGTGCGAACAGCACCCACGCCCGCTCACACTCCCCCCGGGCCTTGTATCCTGTCTCAGGCCATTCCCGTGCTCCATACTAACGGTCGATTATACCCCATCCAGGCCCCATCACCGCCTTTGGCGGCCCCGTTATGCGAGGAGCCCGTCCTTTACGTCAACCACGCGTGTTCTCAACCCACTGCCCTCGGACACACCACGCAACATACCGGCTCTGCTCTGTTTGATCAAGGTTTATAAGTCCTTGCCGGCCTCGCCTCAAGATCACGTTCCTCTCCCCTCTCAACATTCACATCTTCCCTTCCGCGTCAATCTATCTCCAAAAAGCAAAGGGCTTACACAGACCGACCCTTGGTCTCCATCACTGCCCAACACTGCCACCGCCAATATCCGTCTCCCTTCCCGCTTGAACCCAAACGACAAACGACAACTGATTACTCCGCTTTTCGCACAACACCAACCTCGAGTTAGACACTCAGCAAAAGCGACACCGCCACCTGGCAAAAGCAGACAGGACACCGACCTCACTCGCTCCTTCCAGACCTCACGGGCCACACCCCACAGCTAAGCATCTGCGGGTTGCACCTTCCCATTCTTGTTGCACCCGAGAGCGGCGAGATATCCGAATCGTCTACAACTCGTACAGGGTCGCTCTTGCTTTTTCTTTCTGGCGTTTGTTCCGCCTGACAAACCGGGAGTCAAGGAACGGAAGGAGCCATTGCGCCGAACCGAATCCCGCCTTCCTCCTAACCCCCCTTCTCGACACCGCCGAAGACAACCACGGCCGGCCTTCTTACCTCAGCGTATCACTCCCGACGGAACATAAATCTGTCGATCGCCCCCCCTCATCACCTCTGATCTACCCTCCCCAGGCTCATTCCCGACATTCTTCAACTCGTTCCCTGCGGCAAAAGTACTCTGTCTTCAAACCATCACCATCTTCCTCGCGTGCTTTGAACCGAGCCCGGAAGCCCGCCATACATCTTTCGCGAACAAGTGGTGAGTAGCCTGCCTTAGCTGCAGTTGACCCGGTCTCAGTCTTTCATCCAACGGCCCTACAGCAGCAGGCGCCAGACCAGAAGTGGCAAGAGCCAAGGACAACCCAGACAAGGGTCCATGATGTCAGGGACGTGCTAACTGGGAGGCTCTCTAGATTACCCGCCGCTACACCAAGACCAGGCGCTTGCCCGATCACTGTCGGCTAAAGGCCACAAAAGTCACCAGAGCTTCAGAGCTTCATTCAACCGGGGGCTACTTGCTTACACCACCTGTGCAATGGCCCGATCCAACTCGCCAACTCCCGAGTCTAGTCGCGGACTCAACGCGGCCATGGCCGTTGTCACCAGTTGCGCGCATTCGTTCAAGTTGGTCAAGTCGGATAGCACGCTGATCCAGTGGACATGCAACATCTGCCACTCGGGACCCCACTGGTGTATCTTCGAGTGCCGATACTGCAAGTTACACACGTGTCGCGCGTGCACCCAGGCCGCCTGATGTAGCGTGCGGTCCAACCCACCCGGGCTTCACAAGCTGCGGTTTTTGCATCCTTGTGGGTCGACGTCGGGCGGGACGAGCGTCATGCAACATGCAGGTACAGTACGCATCACCTCTACCCCTGCCACGTCCCCGAGCCCCACCCCGAGTGTCGAGAGGGTGGCCCGACAAGGGGCTGGCCGCACTTGTTCGAAAGGGTGTCTTGCGTCAGAGTTGGCGCTCGCTGCAGTCCAAATCGGGCATGTCCTCCATCTTGCGCATTCTGCGAGTTCCTCCGCTTCCGGTTGGGCCTGGCTAGGACCAGGAAATTGGCACGGAATGGGACGGGTTTCATCACCCTCTGTGACCTGATCGTCATTGCTGACCTGCGCCAAAGATTATTTCCTAGAGACACGTTTACGACTTTACGCTGGTTGACGATTGCCGAGTCTCTTACCATGTCGATTCATCCGAACAGGCGAGCCTTGCATAAGATCGTCGTTTTTTCTTCTTCACCCTCGCTGCTGTTCCCTATCCTGGTCTTCCTCGCTTGGCAACCCGCAGACTCCGGCTTGGCTTCCATTCCCGCTTTCGTCTGCCGTGACTGCGCTGTCACATTTCTAAGGTGAAAGGAGGGGGCATTCGCTTCCTAGGGAGTCTCAGAAGGCGACTGTTTGCCGAGGGACAATCCCAGTATCGAGAGC